>CM052495.1:42086-117671 GCA_028533335.1 Chrysocyon brachyurus | reverse complement strand
TTCCCTTTCACGATTTTTTATATTCCCCAAATGAATGAGACCATATAATGTTTGTTCTTCTCCGATTGACTTATTTCACTCAGCATAATACCCTCTAGTTCCATCCACGTTGAAGCAAATGGTGGGTATGTGTCATTTCTAATGGCTGAGGAATATTCCATTGTATACATAAACCACATCTTCTTTATCCATTTATCTTTCAATGAACACTGAGGCTCCTTCCACAGTTTGGCTACTGTGGACATTGCTGCTATAAACATCGGGGTGCAGGTGTCCTGGCGTTGTATGCATCTGTATCTTTGGGGTAAATCCCCAGCAGTGCAAGTGCCGGGTCATAGGGCAGATCTATTTTTAACTCTTTGAGGAACCTCCACGCAGTTTTCCAGAGTGTTTTCTCACTTTAAATGCAATATTCTTTCACAGTTGTTTCTATTATCCCAATACTCATTAAGACATTACAGATTTAGGTGATGGGGATTAAGGAGTGTACTTGTGGTGAACACTGGGTGTTGTATACATGTGTTGAATCACTACAGTATACACCTGAAACTAATCTTACACTGTTAACTGAAATTGAAATAAAAACTTAAAAAGACATTACAGAATCTATTGCAAGAGAGTTACAATGAGGGGATCCCTGGGTGGCTCAGCGGTTTGGCGCCTGCCTTTGGCCCAGGGTGCGATCCTGGAGTCCCGGGATCGAGCCCCGCGTCGGGCTCCTGGTGCGGAGCCTGCTTCTCCCTCCCTCCCTCCTTCTGCGTCTCTGCCTCTCTCTCTCTCTCTCTCTCTCTCTCATGAATAAATAAATAAATAAATCTTTAAAGAAAAGAGAGTTACAATGAGGGCAGATGACATTTGGTGATAGGTGATGTTTTTCACAGTCTAGAAGAGAGTAAGAAATTCCTATTATCAATATCTGAGAAGAAAGTAAACTATGTACCTGATATTTAACAGAGATTTTTTAATTGGGGACTGATTTTATTGAACAAAATACTACTTCCCTGTAACTTATATCCATTGTTCCTAATTACATTCTTTTTTTATTTATTTTTTATTTTATTTTATTTTTCCTAATTATATTTCTAATAATGCACTCCCTGTTCTCAGTGACTGTACTTCATGTAAACTTTAAGGCTGCTGTCATGCTCCCTCCACGTCTTCTATTTTTAATGTTAAATATTTCTAGTTTCTCTAGCCATTCTTCAAGGGATAGAATGTCCAGGTCTCTTACCAATAATGTCACCCTTCCATCCAGTCTTGAAATACTATACCTGGAGTTGAACTCCGTATTCCACATGTGTTCTAACCAGCACAGAGTATAATGGTAATAGTACTTAAAAAGATCAAGACACCCTGTTTCTTAATGTAATTTAAGATTATGTAAGCATTTTAAGCAATTACCTGATGTCAGTTCTTAATGAGCGTATGGTCCACTAAGACACTAGATATTTTATTTTTTTGTATTGTTGCCAACTTCAGTTTTCTTCTTGAAGCTACTAAGGGACTAAAGCTGCTACTTTTTCATCTGTCTCAGGGACAATATGATTTCTCATCTCTGTTCTCTTTGTGTTACTGTTTCGCTTTGCTGCATATCCCTTTGACTAGCCAGTGACTCCCTTCTTTTTTTAAAAATATTTTATTTATTCATGAGAGACCAGAGAGAGAGAAAGAGAGAGAGAGGCAGAGACACAGGCAGAGAGAGAAGCAGGCTCCATGCAGGGAGCCTGACGTGGGACTCAATCCTGGGTCTCCGGGATCACACCCTGGGCTGAAGGCAGGCACTAAACCGCTGAGCCACCCAGGCTGCCCTGGATTATGATTTTAAGAAATGGCACAGTACTTGGAGTGTGTTATAGGGTCAATTGAGGCTTTTAGGATCAAGGGATATAATGAATGAGAAAGTGATTTGGAAATTGTAACTTGCTGCATACGTATAAAGAGAAATCCAGAAAAATGACACAACCTGGGGAACACCCTCATTTAGAGAATGAAGAAGAGACCCTGAGAGGTGTTCAGCTCAAGAGATAGATGAACACTTCTTCTCTATGTGCTGTCTTTCAGTGCTGGGATTCCAAGAAGGAATCTGGATTCCCTGACTTCAAGCACTTTATGGTCTTGCTGTGTTTCATAAAATATGGTTGTGTGAATCACCTGCATCTAGATAGGCTTACCTTAAATATGTATTCCAGAGTCTTACTTCAAAACTACTGAGTCGGAATTTTAGGTGATGGTGCCAAGAATTTGAATTTTTAACAGTGACTATTGCTCTTCCACCCAAGATAACTTGTTGACCTACAGTTTAAGAACCATTGGTCTAGGGCAGCCTGGTGGCTCAGTGGTTTACCGCCACCTTCAGCCCAGGGCCTGATCCTGGAGACCCAGGATGGAGTCCCACATCGGGCTCCCTGCATGGAGCCTGCTTCTCTCTCTGCCTGTGTCTCTGCCTCTCTCTCTCTCTCTCTGGGTCTCTCATGAATAAATAAATTAAAAAAGAAGAACCACTTGTCTATTGGATGAAACTGAACATGTTAACAAATAACATTAAGCTGAAGATTTAGTAGAAGAATAGGAAGGTACTTGGTCATCTCTTTGTATAAATTTATTCTCTAGATAAAAGAAATAGGACTGTTATGTAGAGAAATAGTACAATTCATTAACGTGAGAAAAATAGACTTAACTCATGCTGTATTATTTTAGAAATATTATGTTTACAAAGAATCTTGCCATAATTTAGAGAACCATTCCTCTTGTGGAAGGTTTGGGTTCTTTTCAGTTTGTTTCTATTATGGATAATGCCTTGATGGTAGAGGCAGTATATTCTATAGGGATAAGATTGTGGGTATAGAACCATACTGACTCAGTTTGAATCTCAACTCTTATCCCTTACTAGCTTTTTAATTTTGGGCAATCTAGGTCATCTTTATTGCAGTTTGCTCGTTTTAGTATAAGTATCATAATAATGTATAATTTAATTGATGTAAGTATTGAGTGGGTTAATATAAAGTGCTTAAAATGGTGCCTGGCACACAGTAAGCACTTAATAAATATGGGCTATTAATATTGTTAATATATATCTTTCTGAATCTAGAGTCAAACTTTTGTTGAACTGTTTTCTTAAGATAAATTTTCAGAGTGGGATTACTGCATATGTAGAATTAAGAAACAAAACAAAGAAAAAGAGACAAACAAAAAACAGACTCTTAAATACAGAGAACTACCTGGTAATTGCCAGAGGGGAGGTTGGAGGAATGGGTGAAATAGATGAAGGGTATTAAGATACACTTATGGTGATGAGCATGAGCACTGAGTAATGCATAGAATTGTTGGATTGTTATATTGTACACCTGAAACTAATATAACACTGTATGTTAATTATGCTTCAATAAAAAAAGGATGAACCATCTCTTTATGCCCCTTTACTATTTATGGTAATTAATTGCTTTTCAGATGGTGATATCTGATCATGCTGTATAATTTATAAATGCAAAATGTATATTATCAATGTGTGTTATATATATATATTACATTGTATGCACACATATGCACATATTTGGTGTGGCTCTATATATGTATGCATATCGACATGGTTTAGGGTTGTAAGCTTGTATGAGACTGTGACCTTTTTGTTAAGCCTGTTATTGTCTTACATTAATGTTATAGCACCTTGGTCAATATTGTCTCTAAGTACACAAACAAATGGAAAGATCTTCTGTGCTCGTAGATTAGAAGAATCAGTATTTTTGAAATGTCCATTTCAATTTTTCAGATTCACTGCATTCCCTATCAAAATACTAATAGCATTTTTCACAAAACTAGAGCAAATAATCCTAAAATTTATATGGAACCACAAAAGACTCAGAATAGCTAAAGCAGTCCTGAGAAATAAGAACACAGCTGGAGATATCACAATCCCAGATTTCAAGATACATTACGAAGTTATAGTGATCAAAACAACATGGTCCTGGCACAAAAACAGACACGTAGATCAATGGAACAGATTAGAGAGCCCAGAAATAAACCCACAATTATATGATCCACTACTAGTCAACAAATGAGGCAAGAATATACAATAGGGAATAGATGACGGTCTCTTCAACAAATGATGGTGGGAAAACTGGACCACCATCTTACACTATACACAAACTCAAAATGGATTAAATATCTAAATGTGAAATGTGAAACCATAAAACTCCTAGAAGAAAAGTAGGGAGTAATTTCCTTGACATCAGCCTTAGCAACATTTTTCTAGATATGTCTCCTGAGGCAAGGGAAACAAGCAAAAATAAACTATTGGTACTACATCAAAAATAAAGACTTTTGCACAGTGGAGGAAAACCACCAACAAAGCTATAAGGCAACCTACTGAATGGGAAAAGATATTTACAAACAGTATGTTCATAAGTGGTTAGTATCTAAAATATATAAAGAACTTAACAGCAATATCCCCTAGATAAAAATCCAATTGAAAAGTGGGCACAGAACCCAAGTAGACATTTTTCCAAAAATGACGTACTGATGACCAACAAACACATGAAAAAAGAGGCTCAACATCACTAACCATCAGGAAAATGCAAATCAAAACCACAATGAGGAATCTCACACTTGCCAGAATGGCTAGTATCAAGAAGACAAATAAGTATTGGTGAGGGTGTGGAAAAAAAGAGATCCTTGTGCACTGGTGATGGGAATGTAAATTGGTGCAACGACTGTGGAAAACAGTATGGAGCTTCCTCAAAAAATTAAAGGTATAAATGCCATATGACTCAGTCATTCCACCTGAGTATTTACCCAAAGAATTCAAAAACACTAATTTGAAAGGATATGTGTACCCCTCTGTTTATTGCAGCATTATTTACAATAACTAAGATAGGCAACCCAAGTGTCCATTGATAGATGAATGGTTAAAGATGTGTGTATATCCATACATACACAGATATATGTGTATATATACACACACAACGGAATATTATTAGTCATGAAAAAGAATGAGTTCTTGCTATTTCCAACATGGATGGACTTAGAAGGTGTTATTCTAAGTGAAATAAGAGACAAATACCGTATGATTTCGCTTATCTGCAGAATCTAAAAAATGCATTAAAAAAAACGAAAAGCAGAATCAGACCTATAAATATAGAGAACAAACTGATGGTTGACAGGGAAGAGGGATCGGCAAAAAGGAGTGAAGGGGAGTGGGAGATACAGGCTTCCATTACGGAGTCAGCAAGTCTTAGGAACGAAGGGTACATCACAGGGAATATAGTCAATGAGTTGTAATGGTTTTGCATGGTGACAGATGGGAGCTACACCTGTGGTAAGCATAGCATAAGTTGTAGACTTGTCAAATCACAGTGTTGTACACCTGAAACTAAGGTAACATTATGTGTCAAATAGAGATCAATTAAAAAATGAATATTGAAAAGACTTTTCAGGTAGATGTTGTGATAGTTTTCTTTTAAAAAATCATGTAAAAATATTCTAAGTTTTGTGTGTCTTTTTTCCTTTTGATAGATTGAAGCCATGGCCATTCTTTTTGCAGTTGTTGCCAGGGGAACGACTATCCTTGCCAAACATGCTTGGTGTGGAGGAAACTTCCTGGAGGTGACAGAGCAGATTCTGGCTAAGATACCTTCTGAAAATAACAAACTCACATACTCACATGGCAAGTGAGTTCTGCTCTGCATGGGTAGAGGGTGAAAGAAATGGATTTGATTATAATAAGAATAATAGAAAACTAGAAAACAAGGTTCTTGGTAGATAAATAAACTGACAGGACAGTAACCTTTAGCAGCTTAGAAAATGGTTTGGTTCTGTTCATTATGAATTCAATTTATTTTATCATGGAAGTGATATATTTTAAAGAAAGACATGGTAATGTTACTTGTAAAATATGACTTTGCTATAGAGTTCTAGGGTATTTGCTACGTGATACAGATTGAGAGGCATGATTATCCTTTGTTCATTCTTTTAGTAAATATTTCCTGAGCATTTGACTATTGCCAGGCACTGTGCTTGGTGCTGGGGATACAACAAGAAATTACACAGTATTTGCCCTCAGAGAGGTTATAGTTTAATGGAGGAGACAGTCAAATCTATAGATAATTGTAGTAGATAGTGGAAGGTAGTGGATAGGAGGATGGCAATGGTCGGTAGAGAAGTATGGAGTGATGAAATCATAGCATATGTTTAGGAAACTACGGGTGGTATTCCGTGACTGGTACCCAGCATGGTGAAAATAAAGCTAGAGCGATAGGTAAAAGCAAAGTCCCGTAGGGCCTCGTAGGCCATGTGAATAGGTCGACTCTACCCTGTGGGTAGTGGGAAGGCACTGAAGACTTTCAGCTGGGGTGTGACGCGGTCAGGTTTGCTTTAGAAAGATCACTCTGCTGGCTGGTTGGAGAATGGATTAGGGAGGGCATAGATGGGAAATCTTAGTAAATCAGATAAAAAGTGCCTCAGCCTTCTTCATCAATACTTAAAAAAACTTTTGTTATTTAACCCATCCTAATTTCCTTAGTTCTTATCTCAGAAGGAGGTTCTTATTACTTTCCAAAGCTAGGTCCTTGTATAATTTAGGATCTAGTCTAGTCTAAGCTACTGTAAGAGAGATACTCAAAGTACAGTCTTACTTAAATGAGATAGCCCAGAGATGAGTACTTCCAGGCTGGTGGGGTGGCTCTGTCATTTTCAGATAGTGTCCTCAGCTCTGGCCAAGGCGGCTCCTTTTAGTTCTTAACTCTCTGTGCTTGCCTAGTACTTTTTTATTTTTTTTATTTTTTATTTTTTTAATAATAAATTTATTTTTTATTGGTGTTCAATTTGCCAACATACAGAATAACACCCAGTGCTCATCCCGTCAAGTGCCCCCGTCAGTGCCCATCACCCATTCACCCCCACCCCCCCACCCTCCTCCCCTTCCACCACCCCTAGTTCGTTTCCCAGAGTTAGGAGTCTTCATGTTCCTGTTTCCCTTTCTGATATTTCCTACCCATTTCTTCTCCCTTCCCTTCTATTCCCTTTCACTATTATTTATATTCCCCAAATGAATGAGACCATATAATATTTGTCCTTCTCCGATTGACTTACTTCACTCAGCATAATACCCTCCAGTTCCATCCACGTTGAAGCAAGTGGTGGGTATTTGTCATTTCTAATGGCTGAGTAATATTCCATTGTATACATAGACCACATCTTCTTTATCCATTCATCTTTCGATGGACACCGAGGCTCCTTCCACAGTTTTTGCCTAGTACTTTTAAAGGCAAAGCCCAGAAGTAGGCTGACATTATATTGTTGAAAAGTTTTGGCTTACATTTTATTTTTCCCCACATAGTTATGTAGCTTACGTGCTGGAAGGGAGGCTAGAATTTGTCATTTATAGCTGTGCAGCTGTACGTTCAGTTAAAATTCTATTACTCTGGAAGAAGTTACAGGATATTAGGAGACAAGTTACAATCTTCTGTTCTTTCTTCTGGGCCACTCACGTATCTGGGTGTACTCCTCTCTGGGTGTACATATCCTCTCTGCTGGAGATGGCTGCAAAGACTCATCTGATCAACTGTCCAGCTCAGAGAGCGTGGGTGACTCGCCTCTTCTCCATCAGGCCCAGGGGTGGCTCCTGTGACCTACTGACCGTAAAGTAGAAGCAAAGTCCTATGTTCTTCCTGCCCCCCCCCTCCCCACCCAACCCAAAAGAGCGTGGTAGAAGAACATCAGCAACATGGAAGTTACAAATTCACATCTCAAAAAGGGAAGAATGAGAAACAGAAGTCACCGCTTCCTAGCAGTGTTCCAGTAACTACTTCATAGCAATTTCAAGAGCTCCCTGTTCTCATCCTGCAGTGGTCAGTGGTTCTGCTTTATTAGAGGAATTCCCTTGTCTCTTATCCCTGATTCTTGGATTTGTTCTCCGGGAGGCTCTTCCTTGTCCCTTATCATCTGACCACAGCCAAAGTGGGTGTGAGAAAGTATCATCTTTGGGGACTGGACAGTTTTGTAGTCTGCTGCCTGTTGGTAGAGTTTAGAGGTCCAGACATTGTCTGAGGGGTGGAATGATCCCAGCTTTTTTTGTGAGTGTGGCTTTATAGTGTTTAAAAAAACTTACCAAAAAAAAAAAAAATACTTACTAGGCTTATGGTCCCTGTGTTCCAGGTCAGTTTCCAGGAAGATGCCCAGGGAAAGCACATTCAGTCCTTTTAGAGGCAAGACTGGAAGTGGGGACATACCCTCCACTCACATTTTATTAGGCAGAAATTAGTTACGTAGCCATATCTAGCTACAAGGGATGTCAGAGTATGTAATCCTGTCAAAATGTGGTTATGGTAAAAAAGGCAACATGATCCCTCTGCTGTGCCTCTCCACCTGCATACTGATCCCATCCTGCCCGATGTCCTCTCCAGTGAGGCTCCATCACCCAGTTTTTTCTCTTAGCCTTCTGCCTTGGTTTCTTTCCTATAATCATATTCCATCATCTTGATTAAAAATATCTCTTACTATTGTACACTGAAAGAAAAAAGTCCATTTTACTGTAAGACAGCCAATTACCCCCCGAAATCGAATCTGCCTTCTGGTATTTCACCAGCCATTGAGTTGGTCAAGCCTGACACTTAAGGATCATGTTTGACTTCCTCACCGAATCCTAGCCATTCTCCTACAAGAGATTTACAGTGCCTTCCCTTTCCTCTAATCCCACTTGTCAGTGTTTAGTTTAGGGCTTTATCATTTTTTCATTTTTAATAGCCTCCTTCCAACTGGTTTTTCAGCTTCTAGTTGCACCCTCCTTAAATCTGTATTTCACATCATGTGACTACAACTTTCTTGCTTTAAAAAAATCCACTGTTTTTAGAGTAAAGCCCAAACTTAACCTTCATAATTTTGTCCCTTCCTGACCTTTCTACCCTTATCTCTGTAGGAGTCCTTGCCATTCCTTGACCTAGCTGTGTCATTTCAAGCTTTGTTGTATCTTTTTTTCATGCTTTTGGACTGTCTCTCCCCTCCCAGCCCCCTGATAAATTTTTTGCTCATTTTACAGGTCCCAGATGAGGTACTCTCTTCACCATTATTTAATCCTTCTAAAAGGGCGGTTTTGATCACATCCCTTTCCTTCAGGTATTCTGTGCACTTAAAGTTTCTTAACATGATTTGGAAGACTTCAGTGTATGTCCCTACTTCTTTTTCTGGCCTCATATCTCACTGCTTTGGGCTTCAGTTTTGTTCCCCAGCCTTGCTTAGCTATTTGCATTTCAATACTGGGTTCTTTCTTCCTGTTCTTTGCAGTAGCTAGTACCTTTTCCTGGAATATGTTAATCTTACTTTGAAAAAAAAAATGACTTTGCTTTTCTGAGCCTAGATATTTCCTTTTTTAGAAACCCTGAATTCCAAGACCAGACCAGGTGCCCCCTTATGGCTTGTCTCCATAGCATCCTTTGTTTATTCATTTTGTAGTAACACACTGGATTATAATTGCAATCTTTACTTTTTGCCTCTGTCCCCTGACTGTAGGCTCCTTGGTGGCAGGGACCATACCTTGCAAGTTTTGTGGTCTTGGCATCAAGTTACTCTCTAGTATTACTTCCATTTTGGATGCTGTGTTTAAGTGCTCTATGGTCTGTCCAATTGCATGTGTCTAGTAGACAGTAGTATATGTCGGCCTGGAGCTCAGGAAATAAGTCAGATCTGGATTTGGGAATCATCAGGATAATTGTGGTAGCTGAAAACAACAATAAAACAGGACAGTGGATGCCACCATCCAGGGAGCGTGTGTGAGAAGAACGGAGAGCTGAGGATGCCAGAGGATATCAATAGGGTGAGAAAGAGACTACCACATTAACCCGGCAAGTCTGGTGTTGGGAAATGTAGTGGAGAGAAAACACTTTCCAGAAGAAGGAAGTGGTCAACAGAATCATGTTTCAGAGAGGGCCACTCTCTGATACGGCGATGTGGAAGTCATTGGTGGGATTGATGTGAACGGTTGGTTTTACAGTAGTGGAGGAAGACCTTTTGCCTGAATTCCCATACCTCTTTGTAATTCATATCAAGCCTTTATGTGAACATTAAAAGTATAATTCAGCAGGTACTCCTATCTATGCACTTGCCCAAGGTGGAAATCTGGGAGGCAAAATTGAGTTGTCCCTCTGCTTTATTTCCAGTAGCCAGTTATCAGGTTCTGTTAAATTTCTTTCGCCTTTTCTTTTTCATTGCCCATAGCACTTGAATTTATTTCCCTCTTCATTTGCTTACTTGTTCTACTGCAGTTGTCTCCTGTCTGGTCCTCATTTCAGTCAATTTTCCATGCTCTAGCCAAAACATCCTTTTTCAAGATGAATCTTATCACACTCTCTTCAGGCTAAAATCCTTTGATGCTTGTTCATTATTCTTAGGATAGTGCTTAATGAGGTTTTGACATCTTATATAACCTAACCTGCTATTTGCTTGCTTCTCCAGCCTCATTTGTGCAGACAATTTGTTTTTTCCTTCTATTTCACACTCTAGTCATGTGAACTCATTTGACTTTACTAAACCCATTATGTGCTTTTTATAATTTCCAGGCCTTTATGCTTGTTGATTTTTCACTCTGGAACGCCCTGTGTCTGCTCTTTACCTTGCCATCTTGTTCTTCAGGCCTTGACTCAGACATCACTTGCTCCAGGATGTCTTTCCCATTACCCTCTCCGCTAAACTCTGTTAGGTGTCTCCTTTATGTTTCCAGAGCACCGTGTGCTGCCTTTTATTCCTCATCCTGTTTTACCCTGCTGCTCTATAATTCCCTGCCCTGTGATCTTTGTTAAGGCAGGGCCTGATGGTTTTGCTTATTTGTATCCTCAGCACCTAGCCCGGTAACTGGTTCAAAATAGATGCCAAACAAATGTTAATGTTGGGTATTTGGTGGGAAACGTGATTGCTTTGAGATCTGAAAACAAGGCAAGGAAGACCTATAGCCCATTGGAGGTTAATCTTAATTATGTGTCCCTCCTAAAATGTCATCTCTTGTTCAGGCCCTAAGATTCCAATTACACTTTTGCAGCTACCATTTTAATGGGTAATGTGCATACCATGTGCTACACAGTTAGGTTAGAGACTTTCTTTTAATGTCTTAATTTATTCTTACCAGTTGGACTTGAGGGTAACAAGTGTATAGGGGAGGGGCAGAGGGAGAAATGTAGTATCTGTAAATGAAACCGTCACATTGGCAGTATTAAGTTTGCTTATACATAGAAGATGGAAGTGAGAGAGATATTGCTCATAACCACAGTAAGTTTTATATCTTTTATCCTACAGTTATTTGTTTCATTACATCTGCCAAGACAGGATTGTATATCTTTGTATCACTGATGATGTAAGTAACTTGAAGACATGTTGCTATTTAACTGTGTGTACTGTTAATAGAGTCAGTTCTTAATTATACTATATCTTTGGTAGATAAAGGTGATGTGATTATAACTGTCCATAGCTGGAAATGTTTTTGATACTTTGCGTTTATCATATGGAGCAGCAAATGACAAGACTTGATGTCTGGGTATATGGAAATCAGTTCATTTTGGTAGAGTTTTAGCTTAACTAACCTCTTGCAACTTTTACATTTATCCTATTGTGTAGTAAGAACCGGTCTTCATAATCATGACCCTTTGATATCAAATCCTCTAAAAACTATTTATCTGAAATATTAAAATAAATAGGTTATTTTATTCAATCAGTAGTGAATTTTTTAATGTATACAGACCGTTGGAAAACAAAATCACAACACATTATGGTCAGCTTTGTCAACCTGTAGTTTACATTGGTTGTTTTTTGAGTATTTTATAGGTTCTAGACCAAAATGCTCAGTAACTTAACAACGCCATCAAGGTCATTTCTCTCCTCTGCTATCCTTAGTGTCAGCTTCTTCCTAGATACATTACCCTATGGTTGCATGGAGCCACATGCTTATTTATCTGTGTCCAGAGAAGAGGACTATGTCTTTTCAAATCTCTTACTTTAGGAATGAGGGAAGTTCTCAGAAGCACACCCTCCTCTCTCCTCTTTCAAAGTGAACTTCTTTTCATGTCTTATTGGCTAGGACTGGGTTATATACTTATTTTGAAATCTGTCAGTGACAAGAGGCATGGAATTGGTATGATTGCCATAGGTCAGGGTTTCTAACCTTTATTGTGTCACAGACCCCTTTTACACTCATGGGCCCCTCCCAGGATGTTTTAAAATGTATGAAATACATGATTATAAACAAAATCAATTATATTGAAATACAGTATTCTGAGTAGTTTAAAATTGATGTAGTAATACATATGCCTTTTTATGAATTCATTAAGTAACAAGATCTAGTCATATGTCAATAATGATTTAATGATATTTTGATCTGTCTATAACTGATGGTATGTGAAAAAAAGATTTCTATTGGTGACAGTGTCATGGGTACTGTTTGGTACTATTCTGGTTTGTTACCTACACTCAGATTTGAAATTTAAGACTTAATGTGACTTATTTTCTATCCAAGTGCATGAACCCCTTGAATTTGGATCACTGAGCCCAGTGTAAGAACCTTTAGCTTAGACTAATCATCTTGGCTGAAATGGAGATGAGTGTCAACCATAGTGATCATCCCTGCTTTTTATTCCCTGGTTTCATAGTATTTTCTATGATCAATTTAAAATGATCTTTATTCTCTGGTTTCATAGTATTTTCTAAAATTATTTTAAATATCCAGCTATATCTGAAATTACTGATGTGAAAAGACTTGGAATAGATGAGAAATATCACTAATTTGAGTTAATCAGATTTGAGTTTTCTATTTATTGAGTTATAATTGTGTGTGAATACACACACACATACTTTTTGACTGGCTGGGATCAGATAAGAGTACATCATTTGATTTTTTCAAGTATGCCATCACAATTTAAAAAAACTCAACTCAAAGTTTATATCAGTAGTGTTATCTTTGTGTGTGAAAGACTGTATTATTATTATTATGGATTTATTAAGCCTCTTCTTGTGCTGGGCCTTCTAATAGATCCTGTGAAAGATATGGAGGAAATGAAACCCAATTCTTACTCTGAGGAAACTAACCTAGATACTGTTATCTTTAGTTGGCAGTAGTCAAATATATTTGGATAGGACTCTTGGTTCTTTCTTTAGTACTTGTTTGGCCTTTGCCAAGTTACCTTTTAAGAGCCTTTGTTTCCTAATTGTGAAATTAGGTCAGTGTTAGTTCCCTCTATTGGAATCATCGCTCAGTTAATGTTATCTGTTCTTATGGTTGTTGTTAATCATCCATATCATCTTTGTTTACTTTCTGATGTGAACTCTGTGTTGGTCTCTTTTCAGGATTTTGAACGTTCCCGAGCATTTAATTTTCTGAATGAGATTAAGAAGAGGTTCCAGACTACATATGGTTCAAGAGCACAGACAGCACTCCCATATGCCATGAACAGCGAGTTCTCAAGTGTCTTGGCTGCACAGTTGGTAAGATCTTTTTCAGGATGTAGTATTTTGATTCATATCTTCTTTATTACCTTGAAGTACTTTGAATATAGGGGACCCTGACCTGCAAATATATTTTTCTGATTGTGCTATTAATGTCAACGTAATAAAACTTCCCAGGTAGAAAAATTTTAAATAATCAGTGATACTGTCTATTATAGGTTCAAAGTATCTAGGAATGGGGAAGGATGTTAAAGATCATGTACTTGAGGGGTGCCTGGGTGGCTCAATGGGTTAAGCATCTGCCTTCAGCTCAGTTCATGATCTCAGGGTCCTGGGATCACACCCCATGTCGGACTTCCTGCTGAGCAGGGAGCCTGCTTCTCCCTCTCCCTCTGCCTGCCACTCTGTCTGCTTGTGCTCTCTCTGTGTCAAATGAAAAAATAAAAATCTTAAAAAGAAGGAAATTAATTCATCAGAAAACAAAAGATATCTACTTGAGCTACCTGTCTAATGCATGAATCCACTCAATATGCCAAATGACCTCTTACCTTGTACATTAAACTTCTACCCTCCTATGTGGCAATGTAATTTTTTTGTGTGTGTGAGACAGTGCATGTGTGCACAGGCAGGGACAGTGGCAAGGAGGAATAGGGGTAGGGCACAGAGAGAGTCTCAAGCAGGCTCCACACTGTAGGGAGCCCAATGTGGGCCTGTCTTATGACCCTGAGATCATGACCTGAGCCTGAAGTCAAGAGTCCAGTGCTTAATGACTGAGCCACCCAGGCTTCCCAAGGCAACTGTAATTTTTGAACAGCTTAATGCAGTCATTTGAGTCTGTTCATCTATATGAATACCTAATGGTCAGCTCAGTGAACCTTTGTGTAAGTATACAGTTGTGAAATACTGCCCTTTTCAAAATACATCTCCATGACCCTAAAAATTCCTAATGTTCCTTTGCCGTCAGTCCCCTCCCCAGCACTCTGCCCCAGCAACCTCTGCTCTATTCTCTGTCACTATGAAGTAGTTTTGTCTTTTCTAGAATTTCCTATAAATGGAATTATATATTACATACTTTTCTTGTGTCCTGCATGTTCAATGTAAGTGTCTTGGTACTCATTCAGGTTGCATAAATCAATAGTTCTCTTCTTTTTTGCTGAATAGTGTATGCATACACCACAATTTGTAATAAATCATCAAACTTTTTTCCAAAGTGGTTGTACCATTTACATTCCCGCCAGCAGTTCTTCTGTTCCTACATTCTTGCCAACGCTTGTTATGGTCTTTTTAATTTTAGTCATCCTAGTGGGTGTGTAGTGATATCTCATTGTGGTATTAATTTGCATTTCCCTGATGACTAATGATGTTGAGACCTTTAAAAATGCTTCCCTTTTAGCCATGAAACTATTTGAGTGCAAAGACATATGTTCTATGATTGTGTTATGAATGAGGAAAAAAAAAGAATTCTTGTAATTGAATCCGTTTCTTTTTACTTCTCCTTTAAGTATTCTTTTTAGCATTTTTTTGAGTGTTACACTTTTAAATATGTATTCTTCTGGGGGTGAAATTCTTTTAAATGGTTATAAATCTTGGTCAGTTGCTTTATTTTATACTTTGCACTAGAAAACATTCATATATGTGAAACCATAAAAACATCAGCAACCAAAAATCTACCAATGTATAGTCAAAGGTAAATAGGGTAAGCTGGCAGCAGTACTTTCAACTTAGCCAGTTTGTCCATAGCTCCGTGTCTGTGACCCTCTGAACAAATGTGTGCCCGGATTGTCACCTATAACATAACAGCTGTGAGATAATAATAAGATGGAGATGGAAATGGTAATAAGAGCATCTCAATTATGGAGTTTTTGGGTAGATTAAACAATGTTCTCTCTTTGAAGCATTTAGCACAGTGAAGTGACTGGAATATTGTATATTAAAGGACTTGTGGATAGCTATGGATAATAATTTAAAAATATATACTATTATCAATGTCTTACATTTCTAGATCCTGTAAGAAGCCAGTGAAAATAGGATGCATACTCTGATCCCAATAGGTAGAAGAGTAGATGCTCAGAGGGTGGGCCAGCCCCTCCTCATCATACCCAAGCAGTGGGGAAAATTTAGAGTACTTTTCCCTGTCCTATTCTCCCTGCCCCAATTATGGTCTTCTTTTTTTCCCTTCTTGTCTGAGCACAGATGATATGAGCCCATACTTCTGCCCCAAGAGTCTCAGATATATATATGGATGGATGGATAGATAAAACAGGTCGATTATAATACATTTACCTTTATTTCATTTTAAAAAATGATATTTTATACTATAAGACTTACATAGTAACATTTTTTAATGCTGCCTGATAACAATTTTTAATGAAATTGCATGTATCTTTTGTATCATTACAGGCATAATTTAATAGCATTCCTCAATGTCATTCCTTTTCGTTTAACTATTGTAAATAATGTCTGAGTAAGTTAAATCTTCTTTTCTTTTAGAAGCATCACTCTGAGAATAAGGGCATAGACAAAGTGGTGGAGACTCAAGCCCAAGTGGATGAACTGAAAGGAATCATGGTCAGAAACATAGGTATGTTTCATGGTATAGTCTGCATGAATATGGGCAAAATGATAATAGATTACTTGATTGGGGTCCAGTTATTCTTGAAAGGCTGAAATAGTACTTCCTTATTCTTAGTTTTGGAAACTAGTTATTAGCTGAAATATGAAATTACCTATGATACCGTCTCCAGTATGAATTGTGTTTTCTTAGTACTTATGACTCTTCTCCATTCTAATTTGTTCGTTGGCTTAGCAAGACTAATTTCTGAGACTCTTACAACATTTCAGCAATTAAAAATACCCAGATAGCTGATATTATCAGTAGATACTTAAAGTATAAATTTTTGACCGCCTCAGAAAGTCTGTAGCTCTTGACTGAGAGAAAGAATTGGTCCAAAAAACCGTTGTACTCTTCAAAGAATGAACTGTGATATAAATTCTGTCAGCCTATGAATATTTTGTCAAGCTATTTAGCACATTAAAATAACCCAGAGAAATGCATCAAGTTTATGTTTTATGCAGTTGAGTTTAGATTTAGGATGATGCTAATTTTTTAAAAGCACTCCTTCTCAATATGTAGTCCCTGGGCCAGCAGCATCAGCATCTCTTAGGAACCTGTTAGAAATGCAAGTTTCTAGGACCCACCTATTGAATCTGAAACTCTGTATGGGTCCCAGCAATCTGTTTACACAAGCCTTCCAGAGGATTTGAATGCATATTTAAGTTTTTTAAGGGAAATAACTCAGATAATAACTTGTATTTAAAAAGTGAAAATGATTATATTGTCATTTTATAAGATTTTTGAGACATTGTCAGATTTCATAGATGCCAATGAACTTATAATCTCGGAATTACTGTTTGAATCACTTGTACATTTATTACTAGAACAGGTACAAGCTATAAAGACATTTTAGAAAAATGCTCTACATCTCAGATTCATTTCGATTTTTAAAATTTTTTTATCTATCTCTCTATATATTATAATAATAATTCGTATTCACTTTTGTTGAGGCAATATAATATAGTGACCAAGATTTGGAGTCATATGTGCCTGAGTTTGAGTCCTGATTTCACTTGCAACCTACTGTGAACCCTTAGTCAATCCTCAACTTCTCTGAGCTTTGTTTTCTAATCTGCAAAAAGGAGATGGGTTAGGGTTAGGGTTATTGTATGTAAAGCATCTTGTACAGTGCCTGGCACGTAGTAAGATTGGAATTATCATTAGCTGTCATTAAACTACTTTATGCCCACATAGTGTTTCATTGGGCTAGATCATAGGTTATGAATCATATCCGTATTTTGGACCCTTTGGTTCTTTAGAGAGGTGTTACTCAGAGTGCTGTTTTACAACCAGATGAAGGACTTGCACCAGCACGTCAGTCAGTTCTGTGTTTCCTTCATTGAGAATGTCTTGTTATGAATGTGCCAGCTGGCCTGAACTGTGTGCTTAGAGACTTAGTTGAAGCAGTAGCAGACACTTAGGTAGCACTGATTTAGAGGTTTGTGTTAAGAGACTTAGTTGAAGCAGTAGTAGCAGACACTTAGGTAGCACTGATTTAGAGGTTTGTGTTATAATGACAGTACTGCTATAAATGGTTTTGGGCCTATTTCTCTTAATTTTCTTGAGATTAATTCCCAGGAACAAGATTGATAAGCAAAAGGGAGAAACATTTTTTTTAATTTTTATTTTATTTCCAATTAATTAAAATACAGTATAATATTAGTTTCAGATGTACAATATAGTGACTCAGCACATCCGTATAACACTCAGTGCTCACCACAAGTGTCCTCCTTAATCCTCATCAGCAATGTAACTCATTCTCCCACTCTCCCTCCCCTTTCGTAACCATCAGTGTGTTCTCTAGAGTTAAGAGTCTATTTCTTGGTTTGCCTCTGTTTCTTTTTTTTTTTTGTCCATTTGCTCGTTTGTTTTGTTTCTTAAATTCCACAAACGAAATCATATGGCGTTTTCCCTTCTCTGACTTACTTTGCTTAGATTATATATTCTAGCTGTATCCACATCATTGCAAATGGCAAGATTTCTTTTTTTTTTAATGGCAAGATTTCATTCTTTTTCTGATGGCTGAGTAATATTTTATTGTGTATATACCACCTTTTCTTTGTCCATTCAGCAGTCGGATATTTGGGCTCTTTCCATAATTTGACTATAGTAGATAATGCTGCTATAAAAAGTGGATTGTGTGTACCTCTTCAAATCTGTATTTTTGTATTCTCTGTGTAAGTAGTAGTGCAATTGCTGGGTCATCGGGTAATTCTGTTTTTAACTTTTGAGGACCCTCCATACTGTTTTCCACCGTGACTGAGTTTGCATTTCCAATAATAGTGTGAGAGGGTTTCCCTTTCTCCACATCCTCACCAACATTGTTGTTTCCCCGTGTTGTTGATCTTAGCCACTCTGATTGGTGTGAAGGGATATCTTATCATGGTTTTGATGTGTATTTCCCTGAAGATCAGTGATGTTGAGCATAAAAGAGAGAAACACACAAACAAAAAAAAAAAAAAGGGAGAAACAGCTCTTGATATGTTTGTCTCTTGGCTATTTGAGGTAATTTCCTCTTGTTGATTTTAGTTTTAATTGTATGTCTAGATACAGACTATAGCACCTATTGAGTAAACTACTAATATTTCTTTTCCATCTGTTTTTGGTTACCAAATATATTTATTTTACCTGAAAGTGAATCAGCCAACTGCTACAGTTTTGCTTATTGCAAATGCGTAAGGTTCTCAGAAAGTGAAACTTTTAAGTCAGCTTCTTTTAAATGACTTACTTGTTTTTAGAATTACTGAGATATCAAATTAAAATTTAGCAGAAGCATTTCTAATCATCTCCCTTTGATTTTTTAAACAGCTTTATTGAGATAAAAATCATATGCCATATAATTCACCCATTTAAAGTATAATATCCAGTGGTTTTTAATCTATTCAGAGAGTTGTGCCACCAATTTGAAAATATTGCCAACTTTGACAATATTAAACTTCTGATCCATGAACATGAGATGTCTTTTCATTTACTTAGGTCTTCTTTAAATTTTTCAATGATATTTTGTAGTTTTTGGCATACAGATCTTAGATGACAAAGACTTTCTGCTTGACCAAGTGTTAGACCATCTCCTCTGAGCCCTCTATTTGGCTAGGCCTGATTCTTGGGCTGTGTCAGGTCTACCTGAGCCAGTCTTAATTAAGTTAATCTCCTACCCTTGATATCTGATCACCATTGATAGCTGATCAGGTTCCTCATCCTCTCCCTTTGATGTAGAAGTTCTTGGCTTGCCTTTAGAAAGATTATTTTAGGCTAGTTTAGACGTACCCTTGATTTTTTTGTCAGTAATTTTTCATCCACTGACTACCCTCTCGCTCTGCTTGTTGGCTAATAAATCTTTACCTGTCCTTGTTTTTTTTTAATTTATTGAGATGTAATTTACATAAACACCATGTGAGTTTAAGGTGTTGACTTATGTATTACAATATGATAGCCACTTTTACTTCTAGCTGACACCACTATCACATCATGTAAATTGTCATTTCTTTTTTGCACTGAGAAAATGCAAAGAAAAGATGTAGTCTCTTAGCAATATTGAAGCGTATAATACAGTATTGTTGACTATGATTGGTGTGCTGTACACTGGATCTCCAGAATTTATTCATCTTCTGGTTGCAAGTTTGTACCCTTTAACACTATCTCTGCACTTTGTCCATCTCTTAGAGCCTGGTAACCACCATTCTATTCCCTGTTTCTACAAATTTGGCATTTTTAGATTCTTATATTACATGTAAGTAATATATAATATATGTCTCTCTCTGGCTTATATCACTAACATAGTGCCCTCAAGATCCATCCATGTTGTCACAAATGGCAGGATTTCATTCTTTTTTGGGGCTTGATAATATTCTGTTGTATATGTATACTTCATCTTCTTTATCTGTTGATGGACACTTAGGTTGTTATCACATTGTGATATTGTGAATAATGCTTGGCCATTGTGAATAATGCTGCATTAACATGAGAGTGCAGGTATCTTCTCAATATCCTGTTTTTATTTCCTTTGGGTGTATACCCAGAAGTGGAATCG
This sequence comes from Chrysocyon brachyurus, assembly GCA_028533335.1. NCBI lineage: Eukaryota > Metazoa > Chordata > Mammalia > Carnivora > Canidae > Chrysocyon > Chrysocyon brachyurus. The sequence goes on along the minus strand of CM052495.1, from coordinate 97,614 downwards.
CTAGATCATATGGCAGTTGTATTTTTAAGTTTTTGAGGAACTTTCATACTATTTTCCATAGTGGCTGCACCAATTTATGTTCCTACCAACAATTCATAAGGGCTTCCTTCTCTCCACACCCTCACCAACATCTGTGATTTCTTGTCTTCTTGATCGTAGCTATTCAAATGGGTGTGAGATATCCACAGTATCTCATTGTGGTTTTGATTTGCATGACCCTGATGATTAGTGATGTTGAGGAACTTTTTGCGCGTCTGTTGGCCATCTGGATGACTTCTTTTCAGTACCTTTTCTGTTCCTCTACCCATTTTTAATAGTGGGTTTTTTTGTTGTTGTTGATTTTTTGTTTGTGTTTTACTGAGTTGTATGTATTCCTTATTTATTTTAGATATTAACTCCTTATCCAATATATGGTTTATAAATATTTTCTCCTATACTCTAGGTTACCTTTTCATTTTTGTTGATTGTTTATTTTGCTGTTGCAGAAGGTTTTTAGTTTGATATAGTCCCACTTGTTGAATTTTGCTCTTATTGCTTGGGCTTTTGGTGTCCTATCCAGAAAAATCATTGCAAAGACCAGTGTCAAAAAACTTCTTTCCTGGGGGATCCTTGGGTGCTCAGCGGTTTGGCGCCTGCCTTTGGCCCAGGGCGCGGTCCTGGAGTCCCAGGATCGAGTCCTGAGTTGGGCTCCCGGCATCATGGAGCCTGCTTCTCCCTCTGCCTGTGTCTCTGCCTCTCTCTCTCTCTCTCTCTCTCTATGTCTATCATGAATAAAAAAAAAAAAAACTTCTTTCCTGTTTTCTTCTAGGAATTTAATGGTTTTAGTCTTCGAACTTAAATCTTTAATCCATTTCAAGTTATATTTTGGAGGATTGTATAAGGAATCCAATTTCAGTTTCCTGCATGTTCTAGTTTCTCAGCACCATTTGTTGAAGAGACCATCTTTTTCCTAGTGAGGGTTCTTGGCTTCCTTGGAAAAATCTTAGTCAACTGTATATGTGGGAGTTTGTTTCTGGGATCTCTGTTCTGTTCCATTGGTTCATGTGTCTGTGTTTATTCCAGTACCACACTGTTTTAATTAGTATAGCTTTGTAGTATAGTTTGAAATTAGGAAGTGTGATGCCTCTGGCTTTGTTCTTTCTCAGGATTACTTTATCTATTTGGGATCTTTTGTGGTTCCATAGAAATTTTAGGATTGTTTTTTTCTATTTCTGTTAAAAATGCTTTTAGAATTTTGAAAGACATTGCATTGAATCTATAGATGGCCTCGGGTAGTGCGGCCATTTTATTAAAATTAGTTATTCTGGGGGCACCTGGGTGGCTCAGTGGTTGATTGTCTGCCTTCGGCTCAGGTCGTGATCCCGGGGTTCTGGGATCGAGTCCCACATTGGGCTCCCCACAAGGAGCCTGCTTCTCCCTCTGCCTATGTTTCTGTCTCTCTCTCTCTGTCTCTCTCATGAATGAATAAATAAAATCTTTTAAAAATTAGTTCTTCTGATCATTGAACATGAGATATATTTACATTTGTTATGTCTTTAATTTCTTTCATCAGTGTCTTGTAGAGTTCATTGCAGAGATCTTTCACCTACTTGGTTAAATTTATTCATAAGTGGGACGCCTGGGTGGCTCAGTGGTTGAGTGTCTGCCTTTGGCACAGGCTGTTATCCTGGATTCCTGGGATTGAGTCCTGCATCTGGCTCCCCGCGGGGAGCCTGCTTCTCTCTCTGCCTGTGTCTCTCTGCCTCTCTCTCTCTTTCATGAATGAATAAATAAAATCTTAAAAATTATTCATAAATATTTTATTCTTTTTGATGGTATTATGATCAGGATAGTTTTCATTATTACTTTGTTGGATATTTTATTGTTAGTATATAGAAATTTAACTGATTTCTGTATATCGATTCTATATCCTACAACTTTATTGCATTTGTTGATTAGTTTAACAGTTTTTTAGTTAACTCTAGGATTTTCTGTATATATTATCATATTATCTGCAAATGATGCTAGTTTTTCTTCTTTTCTATTTTGATGCCTTTTATTTCATTGTCTTGCCTGATTGCTCTATGTAGGACTTCTAGTACATAGCAGTGGTGAGCATGGGCACCTTTGTCTTGTTCCTGATCTTAGAAGAAAAGCTTTTAATATTTCACCATTGAGTATGATGTTACCTTTGAGTTTGTCATATCTGACATATATCACGCTGAAAAATGTCCTTCTGTACTCAGTGTGGGGATTTTTATTATGAAAATGATGTTATGTTTTGTAAAATGTTTTTCTGCATCTATTGAGATGATTATAAGTTTTGATCTTGTATAATATTAATATGATTTATCGCATGTATTGAGTTGTATTGGTTGAACCATTCTTTTATGCCAGGGATAAATCCCACTTGGTCATGGTATGTGATCATTTTTATGTCATGTTGAATTCAATCTGCTAATATATTTTCGAGAATTTTTGTATCTGTGTTCATCAGGGATATTGGTCTATAGTTTTCATGTTGTGTCCTTATCTGGATTTGGTATCAGGGTGATGCTGGCCTTGTAAAATGAATTTGGAAGTATTTCTTCCTCTTTGGTTTTTTTTGGAAGAGTTTGGGAAGGTTTGGCATTAATTTTTCTTTATATGTGTGATAGAATTAACCAATGAAGCCATCTGGTTTTGGGTTTTTCTTTGATAGGAGGTTTTTGGTTACAGATTCAATCTCCTTACTCATTAGAATTTCTATTTCTTTCTGATTCTGTCTTGGTAGGTTGTATGTTTCTAGGACTGTATCCATTTCTTTTAGGTTAATGAGTTTGTTGTCATATAATTGTTCACAAGAGTCTTTTATAATCCTGTATATTTCTGTGGTATCAGTTGTGTTGTCTCCTCCTTCTGATTTTATTTGAATCTTCTATTTTTTCTTAGTCTAGCTAGAGGTTTGTCAATTATATCTTTCCAAAAATGTAGCCATTAGTTTTATTGATCTTTTCTATTTTTCTGGTTTCTATTTTATTAATTTCCACTTTGGTCTTTGTTTATTTCCTTCCTTACACTAACTTTGGGTTTGCTTAGTTTATTCTTTTGTTTCTAGTCCTTGAAGGTTAAAGTTAGGCTGTTTGAAGTCTTTTTGTTTTCTTAATATATGGATTTATCACTATAACCTTTTCTTACAGAACTGCTTTTGTAGCATCCCATGTGTTTTATTATGTTGTGTTTCTATTTTCATTGGTTTCAAGTTATTTTTTGATTTTCCTTTTTTTTTTCTTTGACCCATTGATTGTTCAAGAATGTGTTATTTTCCACATATTTATAGATTCTTCAGCTTTCCTCTTATTGATTTCTAGTATCCTACTACTGTGGTTGGAAGAGATAACTTGGTATGATTTCAGTCTTCCTAAATTTGCTAAGACTTGTTTTGTGTCCTATCATATGATGTATCCTGGAGAATGTTCCTTGTGCACTTGAAAAGAATGTGTATTCTGCTGCTGTTTGAGGGAATGTTCTGTGTGTGTCTGTTATGACCACTTTTTATAGTTTAAGTCCAATGTTTCCTGGTTGATTTTCTGTCTGGATGATCTAGCCATTGCTAGAAAGGGATGTATTGAAGTCATCCACTATTATTGTATTATTATCTGTTTCTTCCTTAAGATGTCAGTATTAAGATACTTAGGTGATATTGTATTCATATATATATATATTTTTTAAGATTTATTTTTATTTTAGAGAGAGAGAAAAAGAGTATGCGAGTCGGGGGAAGGATGGAGGGAGAGGGAAAGAAAATCCCAAACAGGCTCCCTGCTGAGCATGGATGCCCATGTAGGGCTCAATCCTGCCACCCTGAGATCATGAACTGAGCTGAAATCAAGAGTTGGACACTTAACCAACTGAGCCATCCAGGCGCCCCTGCGTGTGTATATACTTAAAATTGTTATACCTTCTGAATGAATTGACCACTTTATTATTATGTAATGACTGTATTCATCTTTTTTTTACCATTTTTGTCTAAGTATAGCTATGCCCACTTTCTTTTGGTTTCCATTTGCACGGAATATCTTTTTCCATCCCTTCATTTAACCTATGTGTGTACTTAAATCTACAGGGAGTCCCACATAAGCAACATATTGTTGTTGTTGTTTTTTAATCCATCCAGCCGCTCTATGCCTTTTGATTGGTGAACATACAGTTAGGGTACTTTCTGAAATGTAAAAACCTACTAATTCCATCCTATTCATTGCTTTTCTGGATGTTTTATAGTTTCATTGTTCCTTTTTCCTTCCATATCTGCCTACCTTTTTATTTTTTTCTTTTGTTTATTTTTTCCCACAGAATATAGTGTGTATCCCAGAAAATATATGTAGCTTTTAATTGAAATATAGTTGACGCACCATGTTACATTAGTTTCAGGTGTGCAGCATCGTGATTTGACAATTATATACATTAGGGAATGCTCACCACGTTAAGTATGGTTACCATCTGTCACCATAGAAAGTTATTATATTAGTAACTATATTCCTTGTGTTGTACTTTTCATCCCTATTATTTATTTTATAACCTGAAATTTATCCCTCTTAATACCCCTCCCCTCTGGCAGCCACCAGTACATCTGTTTTTGTGTTTGTTTTGTTTCTTAGATTCCACATATAAGTGAAATCATATGGTGTTTGTCTTTCTCTGTTTAACTTACTTCACTCAGCATAATATCCTCTAGGTCTATCTATATTGTCCTGAATGACTGTGTACCTTTTAAAATTGGTAATGTTTTGGAATTGTGTGTTCCATTTCCCCTTTCTTTGTCTTTTGTGAATCTATTCTAGGTTTTGCTTTGCAGTATTCATGGGGCTTACATAAACCATCTAATAGATAAAACAGTACATTTTAAGGTGATAGCAACTTAACTTTGCATACAAAAACTTCACCTGTTTACTCCCCTTTTATACGTTTAGTGTCATGATTTTTTCTATTGTGTATTTGTTAAAAATTTATGGTAGCTGTAGATATTTCTAACACTCTTCCTTTAACCTTTATACTATATAGCTAAGTGCTGAACGCACATCCTGTTATAGAATGAGAGTTTTCTAAATCTGTATATTTAACCTTTACCAGTGCATTATATACTTTTGTATGTCTTCATGTTACTAATTAGTGTCTTTCCCTTTTAGTATTTCTTGCATAGCAAGTCTAGTGGTGATGAACTCCCTTAGCTTTTATTTGAGAATATTTTTATTTCTCCTTCATATCTGAAGGATAACTTTATCATATAGAGTATTCTTTTTATTTTTTTAAGATTTTATTTATTTATTCATGAGACACAGAGATAGAGGCAGAGACATGGGCAGAGGGAGAAGCAGGCTCCACACAGGGAGCCCGATGTGGGACTCGATCCTGGGACTCAGGATCGCGCCCTGGGCCGAAGACAGGCACCAAACCACTCAGCCACCCAGATGTCCCCATATAGAGCATTCTTATCTGGAAATTTTTTCTTTCAATACTTTGGATATGTTACTCCACATTCACTTCTGGCCTAGGGTCTCTGCTACAAAATCCACTCATAGTCTAATGGGAATTTCTTTGTAGATTACAATTTTGTTTTTCCTCTGGCTCCTTTTAAGAGTCTCTTTTTATCTTTGATTTTTGACAGTTTTATTATAATGTATCCTAAGAAGGTCTTTTTGCTTTGAGGTAATAGGGTGATCTCTTAGCTTCATGAACTTAGATGTCCAGGGGGAAGTTTTCCATTATTATTTCTTTAAATAAGCTTTCTGTCTTGTTCTCCCTCTTATGTCCTTCTGGAACCCTAGTTATTATAATATTTGTAGGTTTGGAGTCCAATTGATCATACAGGCTTTTTTGGTTATTTTTCATTACTTTTTTAAAAAAAGAGTTTTTATTTATTTATTCATGAGAGAGAGAGACAGAGACAGAGACACAGGCTGAGGGAGAAGCAGGCTCCATGCAGGGAGCCTGACATGGGACTAGGTCCCGGGTCTCCAGAATCACGTCCTGGGTTGAAGGTGGCGCTAGACACCAACTTCGATCTCTCTTCCCGTTTCCTGCCAAGCATGCATGCATGCATTTATTTATTTATTTATTTATTTATTTATTTATTTTTATTGTTTTTAATTTTTTTGCAAGTTTTATGGAATTTTATTTTATTATTATTATTTTTAATAAATTTATTTTTTTATTGGTGTTCAGTTTGCCAACATATAGAATAACACCTGCCAAGCTTTTAAAAGACCAGCATGGGGACACCTGGGTGGCTCAGGGGTTGAACATCTACATTCTGCTCAGGTCATGATCCCCAGGTCTTGGGATTGAGTCCTGCATCGGGCTCCCTGCAGGGAGCCTGCTTCTCCCTCTGTCAATGTCTCTGCCTTTCTCTCTTTGTCTTTCATCAATCAATAAATAAAATCTTAAATAATAAAAAGCCAAAAAAAAGAGGCTTCTCCCTCTGCCTGTGTCTCTGCCTCTCTCTCTCTCTCTCTCTCTCTCTGTGTGTGTGTGTGTGTGTGTGTGTGTGTGTGCCTCTCATGAATAAATGAATAAAATCTTTAAAAAAATAAAATGTTTAGTAGTTACCCTTAGGTAGGAAACAGCATTTGTGGCCCTGTTACCTGGGGTTTTCTCCAACCTTGTCTGGATAGTCTGGCTCCATGCTTCTTACTTGCTCCTGTAGAATTCTTAAGCTTTTATGTCTTCTCTGGACTTAACAACTTGCCATGCTGGCTGCCAGAAACCTCTTGGTTTCCAGGTTAAGTTTATGGTTTCTCCCTTGCCCACAGACCCTGCCTCCCAGATATTCTGGGAGTACTATATTTAATTGGAATTCACTCTTGCCACTCCACTTGGGAGCATGCATAAGAAGCTAGCCACAGAGGAGGAGTAGGTGACTGTGGGACTGGTGAAGGAATCATTGGGTGAGGGTCACCAGAGGCTTGGGGGTGGACTTCCTGCTTAAGTCCTGAGCACAGCTATCAGGAAGTATTTTCTTTTAATGTCCTGTGATATTTTTATTGACCTCTTTCCTGATCTCCTCCCTGCCCCCAGTCTTGGAGGTTCTGCCTCACTAGTCTAGATGCTGCAAGCGAGAAATGGCTTTCTCCAGTAGCTTGTCACATAGCTGGAGTAGCCACATATTCACTCACTGTTGTCCCTTTCCCCTGGGGGAGAGATTGCCAACAGCTCCGTCAGCCCTGTGGTGTGTCATCTTTGGGAAGGGTCAGTGCTGGAAAAATTATTGATGCTGTTGTCAATGAAGTTTACACTGCCATGATGCTGACATCACCCCACTTGTTGTACTTAGGGTTGAGCTCAGTTTGAGCTCTTGCCTGTTATGATCATCTCGACCGCTGTTGTATAACTTTTCTCTCATTTTTTGGATGGTTCATTAGTAATGTGTAGAAATACAGTTGATGTTTGTGTATTGATTTTGTATTGTGCAACGTTGCTGAAATTTTTTTGATCAGTTCTACTAGCTTTTTAATGAGTTCCTTAAGATTTTCTATATACAGGGTATTAGGTTCTACCAGGTACTTTTTTTGCATCTATTGAAATAATTCTGTGGATTTTGTCCTTTATTCTATAAATACAGTATCTCACAATATTTGGGTTTGGGTTATTAAATCAACCTTGCATTTTTGAAATAAATGCCACTTCATCATGTTGTATAATCTCTTTTATATATTGCTAGATTTGTTCTATTTTTTTGAGATTTTATGTCTAAATTTAAGAGATATTGTTTTTCTCTTGTGGTATCTTTTTTTAAACTTAAATTAATTGACATTTGGTGTATTGTTGGTTTCAGAGGTAGAGGTCGGTGACTCGTCAGTCTTAATAACACCCAGTGCTCGTGACATCCCGTGCCCTCCTTCATGCCCATCCCCCAGTGACCCTGTCCCCCCACCTCCCCTCCAGCGACCCTCAGTTTGTTTCCTTTGATCAAGAGTCTCTTAGGCTTTGTCTCCCTCTCTGATTTCATCTTGTTTTATTTTTCCCTCCCTTCCCCTATGGTCCTCTGTTTTGTTTCTTAAATTCCACATATGAGTGAGATCATGTGATAATTGTCTTTCTCCGATTGACTTATTCACTCAGCACAGTGCCCTCTGCTTCCATCCATGTTGCTGTAAATGGCAAGATCTCTTTTTTTTGTTGGCTGAGTAATATTCCAGTGTGTGTGTGTATGTGTGTATACACTACCTCTTCTTTATCCATTCATCTGTTTATGGACATCGGGCTCTTTCCATAGTGGCTATTGTGGACATTGATGTGATCAACATTGGGGTGCAGCCAAATAGCTTTGGCTATTTTGGCCATTACTGCAGTCAACATTGGGGAGCAGGTGCCTGTTGGATCACTACATCTGTATCTTTGGGGCATATACCTAGTAGTGCAGTTGCTGGGTCGTAGGGTAGCTCTATTTTGAACTTTTTGAGGAACCTACATACTGTTTTCCAGAGTGGCTGTACTAACTTGCATTCCCACCAGCAGTGTAAGAGGGTTCCCTTTTTTCTGCATCCTTGCCAACGTTTGTTGTTTCCTGCCTTGTTAATTTTAGCCATTCTGACTGGTGTGAGGTTGTATCTCATTGTGGTTTTGATTTGTATTTCCCTGATGCTGTGTGACATTGAGCACTTTTTCACGTGTCTGTTGGTCATTTGTAGGTCTTTTTTTTCTGAAATTTCTGTTCATGTCTTCTGCCCATTTCTTGGCTGGACTATCTGTTCTTTGGCTGTTGAGTTTGATAAGTTTTTTATAGATTTTGGATACTAGCTCTTTATCTGATAAGACATTGGCAGAAAATCTTCTCCCATTCTGTCAGTTGTCTTTTAGTCTTGTGGACTATTTCCTTTGCTGTGAAGAAGCTTTTTCTCTTGATGAAGCCACAGTAGTTCAATTCTGCCTTTGTTTCCCTTGCCTTTGGAGACGTGTCTAGCAAGAAGTTGCTGTGGCCGAGGTCACAGAGTTTGCTGCCTGTGTTCTTCTCTAGGATTTTGATGGAATCTTGTCTCACCTTTAGGTCTTTCATCCATTTTTAGTTTATTTTTGTGTTTGGTGTAAAAAAATGATCCAGGTTCATTCTTCTGCCTGTGGCTGTCCAATTATCCCAACACCATTTGTTGAAGAGACTGTCCTTTTTCCATTGGATACTCTTTCCTACATTGTCAAATATTAGTTGACCATACAGTTGAGGATCCATTTCTGGGTCTCTCTTCTGTTCCATTGAACTATGTGTCTGTTTTTGTGTCAGTATCATACTGTCTTTGTGACTATGACTTTGTAATAGCTTGAAGCCCAGAATTGTAAGCTTTTGTTTTCTTTTTCAACATTCCTTTGGCTATTCAGTGTCTTTTCTGGTTCCATACAAATTTTAGAATTATTTGTTCCAGCTCTGTGAAAAATGTTGATGGTATTTTGATAGGGATTGCATTGAATGTATAGATTGCTTTGGGAAACATAGACATTTTCACAATATTTGTTCTTTCAACCCATGAGCATGGAATGTTTTTCCATTTCTTTGTGTCTTCCTTAATTTCTTTCATGAGTTTTTTTATAGTTTTCAGAATAAAGATCCTTTACCTCTTGGTTAAGTTTATTCCTAAGTATCTTACAGATTTTGATGCAATTGTAAATGGGATTGGTTCCTTAATTGCTCTTTTTATGTCTCATTGTTAGTGAATAGAAATGCAGCTGATTTATGTGCATTGCTTTTATATCCTGCTACTTTGCTGAATTCCTGTTTGAGTTCTAGCAATCTTGGGGTGGAGTCTTTTGGGTTTTCTATGTATAGTATCATGTTATCTGCAAAGAAGGAGAGTTTGATTTCTTTGCCAATGTGGATGCATTTTATTTCTTTTTGTTGTCTGATTGCTGAGACTAGGACTTCTAGTACTATATTGAACAACAGTGGTGAGAGTGGGCATCCCTGTCGTGTTCCTGACCTTAGGAGAAAAGCTCTCAGTTTTCCCCCATTGAGAATGATATTTGCTGTGGGCTTTTTGTAGATGGCTTTTATGATATTGAGGTATGTTCCTTCTATCTCTAAACTGTGCAGAGTTTTTATCAAGAAAGGATGCTGTGCTTTGTAAAAAGCCTTTTCTGCATCAGTTGAGAGGATCATGTGGTTCTTGTCCTTTTCTTTTATTGTTGTGCTGTATCACTTTGATTTGTGAATGTTGAACCACCGCTGCAGCCCAGGAATAAATCCCACTTGGCCATCAAGAATAACCCATTTAATGTACTGTTGGGTCCTATTGGCTACCCCCTTTGTGAGCATTTTGACATCCATGTTCATCAGGGATATTGGTCTGTAATTCTCCTTTTTTGTGGGATCTTTGGTTTGGGGATCAGGGTAATGCTGACCTTATAGAATGAGTTTGGAAGTTTTCTTCCATTTCTATTTTTGAAACAGCTTCAGAAGAATAGGTATTAATTCCTCTTTAAATGTTTGGTAGACTTCCACTGAGAGGCCATCCATCCCTGGACTCTTTTTTGTTGGGAGGTTTTTGATTACTGATTCAGTTCCTTTGCTGCTTATGGATCTGTTCAGGTTTTCTGTGTCTTCCTGTTTCAGTTATGGTAGTTTATATGCTTCTAGGAATGTATCCATTTCTTCCAGATGGCCTAATTTGTTAACATATAGTTGCTTATAATATATTCTTAAAATTGTATTTCTTTGATGTTGGTTGTGATCTTTCCTCTTTCATTCATGATTTTATTAATTTGGGTCCTTCCTTTTTTTGAGAAGTCCGTCTAGGGATTTATTGATCTTATTAATTCTTTCAAAGAACCAGCTCCTAGTTTTGTTGATCTGTTCTACTGTTCTTTGGTTACTGTTTCATTGATTTTTGCTCTGATCATTATTCTCATCTCCTCCTTGGTTTAGTCTTTATTTGCTGTTCTTTCTCCAGCTCTTTTAGGTGTATGGTTAGGTTGTCTATTTGAGACTTTTCTTGTTTCTTGAGAAAGGCTTGTATTGCTATGTACTTCCCTCTTAGGACTGCATTTGCTGCATCCCAAAGGTTTTGAACAGTTGTGTTTTCATTTTAATTTGTTTCCATGAGTTCTTTAAATTCTTCTGTAATTTCCTGGTTGACCAGGAATTTTTTAGTAGGAATTCTTTAGTAGGATGCTTTTTAGCCTCTAAGTATTTGAGTTCCTCTGTGATGTGGTGTGATGTGGTGTGATGTGGTCTTGATTGAGTTCAAGTTTCAAAGAACTGTGATCTGAAAATATGCAAGGGAGTGATCCTAGTCTTTTGGTACTGGTTGAGACCTGATTTGTGACCCAGTATGTGATTTCTTCTGGAAAATATCCCTTGTGTACTGGAGAAGAATGTGTATTCTGCTGCTTTATTATGGAATGCTCTGAATGTATCTGTGAAGTCCATCTGGGCCAGTGTGTTATTCAAAGCCCTGTTGATCTTCTGCTTAGATGATCTGTCCTTTGCTGTGATTTTGGTGTTAAAGTCTTCTACTCTTACTGTATTATTGTCAATGCATTTCTTTAATTTCATTATTAATTGGTGTATATAATTGACTGCTCCTATATTAGGAACAAAAATATTTATAATTGTTAGATATTCTTGTTGGATGGACCCTTTAATCATGATGTAGCACCCTCCTCATCTCTTATTACAGTCTTTGGTTTAAGATCTATTTGATATAAGGATTTCTACCCCTGCTTTCTTTTAATGTCCATTAGCATTATAAATGGTTTTTCACCCCCTCACTTTCAATCTGGAGTTGTTTTTCAGTCTAAAATTAGTCTCTTGTAGACAGCATATTGATGGGTTTTGCTTTTTTATCCAATCTGATATCCTGTGTCTTTTGATTGGAGCATTTAGCCCATTTACATTCAGAATAACTATTGAAAGACATGGATTTAGTGCCATTATATTACCTGTAAAGTCACTATTTCTAGTCTTTTTTTTTTTCTCTTTGTTACTTTGGGCTTTCTCTTCTCTCAAAGGATCCCCTTTAATATTTCTTGCAGGGCTGGTTTAGTGATCCCAAATTCTTTTAGTTTCTGTTTGTCCTGGAAGCTCTTTATCTCTCCTTCTATTCTGAATGATAGTCTTGCTGGATAAAGTATTCTGGGCTGCATACTTTTCTCAATTAGCACCCTGAATATATCATGACAATCCTTTCTGGCCTGTAGGTCTCTATGGATAGGTCTGTTGCCAGCCTTATGTTTTGACCTCTGTAGGTTAAGGACCTGTTCTCCTGAGCTGCTTTCAGGGTTTTCTCTTTGTCTCTGAAATTTGCATGGTTCACTTTTACATGTTGAGATGTTTAATTATTTTTATTGATTTTTAGGGACATTCTCTGTGTCTCCTGGACTTGAATGTTTGTTCTTTCCATAGATTAGGGAAGTTCTCAGCTATAATTTGCTCAAATATACCTTCTGCTCCCCGTCTTTTCCTCTGGGACTCCAATTATTCTAATATTGTTTTACTTTATAATATCGCTGACCTCTTGAGTCCTCTCCTTGTGATCCAGTAGTTATCTCTCTTTTCCTCAATTTCTTTTTCTCCATCATTTTATATGTCACCGATTCTCTCTTCTGCTTCATTTATCCTAGCAGTTAGAGCCTCCATTTAAAAAATTTTTTTATTTATTTTTTATTTTTCTATTGGAGTTCAATTTGCCAACATATAGCATATCACCCAGTGCTCATCCCGTCAAGTGCCCCCCTCAGTGCCCATCACCCAGTCACCCCAACCCCCCACCCACCTCCCCTTCCACTACCCCTTGTTCATTTCCCAGAGTTAGGAGTCTCTCATGTTCTGTCACCCTCACTGATATTTCCCACTCATTTTCTCTCCTTTCCCCTTTATTCCCTTTCATTATTTTTTATATTCCCCAAATGAATGAGACCATATAATGTCTGTCTTCCGATTGACTTACTTCACTCAGCATAATTCCCTCCAGTTCCATCCACAGTGAAGCAAATGGTGGGTATTTGTCGTTTCTAATGGCTAATATTCTATTGTATACATACACTACATCTTCTTTATCCATTCATCTTTCGATGGGCAGTGAGAGAGCCTCCAGTTTTTAACTGCATCTCAGTAATACCCTTTTTGGGCAGCCTGGGTGGCTCAGTGGTTTAGCGCCACCTTCAGCTCAGAGCCTGATCCTGGAGACCCGGGATCAAATCCCACATCAGGCTCCCTGCATAGAGCCTGCTTTTCCCTCTGCCTGTGTATCTGCCTCTCTTTCTTTGTGTCTTTTATGAATAAATAAATAAAATCTTTAAAAAAAAAAACACCGTTTTTTATTTTGATCTGATTAGATTTTAGTTCTTTAATTACTCCAGAGAGGGATTCTTTGTGCTTTATATTCTGTGCTTTATTCAAGCCCAGCTAGTATCTTTATAATCATTATTCTGAATTCTAGCTCTGACATTTTAATAATATTCATATTTATTAAGTCTCTGGCAGTTAGTACTGCCTCTTGTTCTTTTTCCTGGAATGAGTTTCTCTGTCTTTTTGTGTTGTTCAAGGAAGAGTAGATGAAGGAAGAACAGAATACAGAAATACCAGTCATGACCCCAGCAAAACACACACTAATCAAATCACAAAAGATCAGAAACCAAAAAAGAAAAAAAAAGGAAAAATAGAGAATATAATCAAATAGGTGAACAGAACAGGGTAACATACTAGGTCCTGAGTATATTTTGGTCTGTTTGTTAGAAGAAACTAGACCCCCAAAATTATAAAGGAAGAGAAACTTATATAGACAGAAACAAAATTGAATACAATGAAATGAAGACTATATATACAGTGTATAATATAAATGTAAAAATGAGAATTAGAAAACAGTTAAAAAGTTGCTAAACTTTGAAAAGAAAACAAGAAATTTTAAGCTGAAAGAGTAAAGGATCATGAGAAAAAAAATCTCAGATTCTATATACTATTTTCCCCTAGTGCTGAAGTTTTACAGTACTCTGTGATTGGCAGACTTGGTATTAGCTGGATGTTCCTGCTGGTCTTCTGGAGGAGGGCCCTGTTGTGCTGATCTCGAACTTCTTTGCCTGGGCAGAGTTGCGCCAGCCTTGCCGGAGTGGGGGTTGGGGGTGGCGGTGGTAGTATAAGCTGCTCCGAATTGCTCTCTGTGGCTTTTGTTTCCTGAAGCCTTTCCATACTGCTTTAGAGGATGAAAATAAAAATGCCAGTGTCCCATTTTCCAGCCCCAGAGCTGAAAGGTCCTGGCCTCCATTCTTCGGTGTGCTCTCAGGGAAAAGCAATCATTTTTGTCTCCCTCGTTTCCATCTGTACTCTGTGTTTACTCAGCCTGTGACCAAGCATTTTTATCTCAGGGACTGACCCCTTTTTGAGTCTCCAAACTCTGTAGACTCCTGCAGTTCATTCCCCATGGCTGGAGTGTCCAATCCCTTGCAGATTCCTAAGGCGTGCACCCATGGTACTCCTGGGGAAGGAGAAGAGTCCCCTCATGGTTCTGCTGCTTGCTAGGCCCCTGCTCAGAGAGCAGTCACCCAGTCATGCTGCAGTTCATGGTTATGGTAACACTGAGCTGAGAGCCCACTCCTGGGCTCACTGATTGCAGCCAGCTTCCTTGTTTGATGCTTGGGACCTCTGCCACACTCAGGCACCCCCATTCTTTCTGTGACCGCAGGGATCCTGAGACCACATTGTCTCACCTAGGATTCTGCTCAGCCTCGCCACTTGAGCACCTTTCAGGCAGGGATATCCCTCACCAGAGCAGACTTCTAAAAGGAACAATTTTGTGCTCTGCTGTTATATCACTTTCTGGTAGCCAGCTTATGGAGGCTCCTCCCCTACCATGGTTTATCTTCTGATACGTCACTTTGGATTCACTTCTCCACACTTTCTACCTTGCAAAAAAATGGTCACTTTTCTGTTTGTAGAATTGCAGGAATTCTTTTCTTAGATCTGTGATTGAGTTCACAGGTATTCAGAATTTGAGTGTTATCTAGCTGAATTCCAGGAAACAGATGAAACTACGGTCCCCTACTCTGACATCTTCCTCCTCCTCAGCCTACTGTAAAGTCTTTGTCTGATTTCAATATGAGAAATACTGGCCTCATAGGATGAGTAGAGAAGTGTTCCTTCCACTTCTATTTTGGAAGAGTTTTTGAAAAATGGTGTTAATTCTTCTTGAAATTTTTGGTGGAATTCACCTTTGAAGCTATCTGGGTAAGGGCTTTCCATTGTATAAATCTTAAAATTTTTGGTTCAGAGGTTCCAGTTCAACATGGAGATGTGGGATGATCCTGATCGCATCTTCTCCGTGGAACACACCAAATTACTCCTATTGATGGAGCAGTTGCTCCTGAGGAGGAACTGAGGGCCTGCTGAACAGCGGCTGCACAAGAAAAGATAGAAAAGCAAAAGACAACAGCAAGAGAGATGGAGACACAGTAATGAAGGGAACCCCTACCCCTGATGCCGCCCACTGCAGTGGTGAGGGATAGTACTGAGGGACTGGGAGCACAGTCATCTGTCCTTGGGCACAGAAAAAAAAGTCATGGTTTAAAAGAGAAACTGGCTCATGAAAGAGCTACCCCAGCAACTGCACCAAAGAGCAGAATAGTTGCTGGAACTCTCTGGGTTAGAGGGGCTGGTGAAGGACATGGTTTATGCTCCCCCTTCCTCTCGAAAGCACTGACAGGAGCAGATCTGGACACCAAAGCCGGTTTGCTGCTTTAGCGAGCCCCAGCTCTCCTACCCCACATCATCCCTGAACTCCTGCTGCACAGAAAAACCTAGTTTAAAAGAGTAATTGGCATATGAGAGAGCCAACATTAGAATGCCACCAAATGGTCAGGGAGCTGCTAGAACAGTCTCTGGGTGGGAGAGGCTGACAGACATGGTCTATTCTCCTCACGCCACCTTGAAAGCACAGACCAGTACAGAGTCTTGGCACCAAAATTAGTCTGCTTTGCCTCAGTTAACCCCAGACCTCTTGCCCACACCGGCCCCAGCCATCCCACCAGGGTGACCACAGTACAGCTCCAGCCATTGTGCCAAAGTGACAAGGGTCAAGGCACCATGTAACACTCCAGGACCCAACTGCTTTAGCTTCAGATGGGTTGCTAGGGAACCTCCAATCTGACGTTTGCTTTGGATCTACCTGCCCCACCAGGGCACCCCTGTGTCGAGCACCCCATAAGATCCCTGTCTGTGACAGCCTCAGCTCCATTCACCTAGTCAAAGCACCCCCTATGTCAAGCACCCCAAGACATCCCATCTTGTGCCCACTTCAGCATCAGCTGTCCCATCAGGCACACTTTGTGGGGGGAGCCCAGGCATCATACCAGTCCACGTCCACTTCAGGCTTAGTCATCCTGCCAGGATGCCCCCCGTATGGGACATTCTGGGACCCCCCGGCCTATACCCTGCCTTGGCTCCAGCTGCCACTTCAGGACACCTTCTGTGTAGAGAGTCCTGGCATATCCCAGTGTGAATCCACTTCAGCTTCAGCTATCCTGTCAGAGCACCTTCTGTATGGAGGGCCCTGGAACCTCCTGGCCGACCCACAGCCTCAGTTCCAGCCACCTTGCCAGGGCACTGCCATATGGAAAACCCAGAATACCCTGGACAACATCGATGCACTGTGTGAAGAGTCCAGGGACTGTACTGACCTGTACCCACTTCAAGCTTTAGCTTTCCTGCCACGGTGCCCTCTGTGTGGAGAACTCCCAGACCCTCGGGCCATGCCAGCCACAGCTCCAGCCAGCAGAGATCGCCAGGCATACACAGTCTACACATGGGACAACCAGACACAAGACCCTTCCTTCCATTTCAGGAGAAGTAGCTGTTCTGCCTAAGCCATAGAAACACACATAGAAAGTTAACCTAATGGGGAGACAAGGCAACATGCTCCCCAAGAAACAAGATAACACATCAGTAAAATAACGAAATGAAATGGAGACAGGCAATATGCCTGATGAACCATTTAAAGTAATGATGGTAAAGATGCTCACTGGGCTGAAGATAAGAATGGAAGAACTCAGTGAAACCTTCAACAAGGAGATTTGTAAAGTACTAAGAAGGACTGATCAGAGTCGAAGAATTCAATAACAGCAATTTAGAAAATACCCTAGGGGGAATCTGCAGTAGACTAGTGGGTGCAGAAGGACATAGCAATGGTCTGGAAGACAAGGTAATGGAAAGCAAGCAAAAAGAGAAAAGAATAATTTGAAAACGTGAGGCTAGGTTAAGGAATCTCTCGGACAACGTCAAGCAAACACATGTTCATGTTCTAGGGATCCCAGAGGAAGAAAAGGAGAGAGAAAAGGGACAGAAAAGTTACCTGAAGAAATAATAGTTGAAAATTTCAGTAACCTAAGGAAGGAAACAGACATACAGTTCCAAGAAACACAGGTTATTCCAAAGAAGATGAACTCAGGGAAGTCCATACCATGACCCATGATCATTAAAATGTCGAAGATTAAAGTTAAAGAGAGGATTTTAAAGCGACAAGAGAGGCGGAAATGTTTACCCATAAGGGAAACCCTACAAGGCTATCAGCTGATTTTTCAGGAGAGACTTTGCAGGCCAGAAGGGAATGGTGTGATATATTCAAAGTGATGAAAGAAACAAAAATCCCATAGCCGTGAATACTCTCATCTGTAAAGGTCATAATTCAGAATTGTTGAGAGAGAAAGAATTTCTCAAATAAAAGTTAAATGAGTCTATCACCACCAAAGCAGCCTTACAAGAAATGTTAAAGGGACTTCTTTAAGTGAAAAAGAAAAGGCCATAATTAGACAAAAGGAAATTATGAATAAAAATGTAAAATATGACAGCATATACATAACATGTATAGGAGAGAATAAAAAAAATTTTTTAGAATATGTTTGAAGTTAAAAGACTGTCAACTTAATATAGACTGCTGTATACTTAGGATGTTACATATGAACCTCATGGTAACCACAAAGTCAAAACCTGTATGAGATTCACAAAAAATAGGAAGCCAAACATAACCGTACAGAAACTCATCAATCACAAAGAAAGAGCAAGAAGAAGAAAGGAATAGAGAAGAACTAGAAAAAGAACCAGAAAGCAACAAAATGGCAATAAGTATATACTTATGGGTAATTCGATTATAAATGGCCCAATCAAAAGACATAGGGAGGCAGAATGGATTAAAAAATCCCTCAGAACCCATCTCTATGCTGCCTACCAGAGACTCCCCTCAGACCTAAAGACACATACAGTCTGAAAAGATGAGAGAACATTTACCATGGAAATGGCAGTAAATAAAGAAGGCCTGAGTAGTAATACTTATATCGGATGACATACATAGGCTTTCATACAAAGTTTGGCAGAACAAACTCCACAGCTAAAGCAGAGAAGAGGCCACACTGAAGAGGGTAGGAAGGATGGAGATGTGGTGGGGAGTGTAAGGAAGCACAGCCATCTGTGGAATGTGGGGGAGGGAGCCAAGGGGTGAACTGGACAGAGAATTAGACTATCACACTAGGAAGCCCATGTGGGGAAGATGAATCCACATAACATGTGTCTTTGAAAACCAGAAGGGGAAAATCTCATGAGTTCTCACAACCAGTGGAACTTAAAGCCTGGAATTTTAAAAATCAGGGGGCTCATTTCTGGAAGAGCCTGGATGATAAGAGGAAAGTGAGTACCCTCCCACTCCTACTACGTTAAAGAGACAGCACAGTGAACAGCCTGTGGAGATATAGCATAGCAACAGCAGCTTGGAAAATGCCTGGGGGCATTGTTGGGTTTCCCCCTCTATTATTAAATAGTGTCCTTTGTCTCATTACAGTCTTTGTTTGGAAGTCTAGTGTTTCTGATGTGAGTATTACTACCCTGGCTTTTTTAAGGCACCATTTGCATAATAATGTTCTTCAGGGATACACCCTGAAATGAGTAAACTAGTCTCCTGATAAAGAGAGAATTTTAAAAGCAGCAGGAAAGGGGCATCTGGGTAGTTCAGTGATTGAGTGTTGGCCTTTAGCTCAGGTCGTGATCACGGGGTCCTGGGATGGAGTCCTGCATCAGGTTCCCAACAGGAGCCTGCTTCTCCCTCTGCCTATGTCTCTGCCTCTCTCTCTGTGTCTCGCATGAATAAATAAATGAAATCTTAAAAAAAGACAGCAGGAGAACAGAAGGTAGCTACACACAAGGGAAACCCCATAAGGCTATCATCTGAGTTTTCAGCTGAAACTTTGCAGTCCAGACAGGAGTGGCATGATATATTCAAAGTGCCAAAAAGAAAAATTCTGCAGCCAAGAATACTCTATTTAACAAGGCTATCATTCAGAATAGGAGGACAGTTTACCTGAAACAAAAGCAGAGGGAGTTCATGACCACTAACCAGCCCTGTAAGAAATATTAAACAGAACTCTTAGTGGAAAGGAATGACCATAATTAATAGTAGGAAAAGTAGGAAACACAAAAGCAGTAAAAACAAGTATATCTGCAAAAATGAGTGAAGGAATTCAGTAGATGGAAGGGTATAAAAATATGACACTATATACATAAACCATGGGGGAGGGAAGAGGAGTGGAGAATGGATTCACACTTAAATGACCATCAACTTCATATAGACTGCCATAGGCAGAAGATATTATATACAAATCTAATGGCAACCACAAATCAAAGACCATTAATAGATATGCAAATAATAAAGAGGATTGCAAATACATCACTAAGGAAAGCCAGCAAACTGTGAAAGACACAAGAGAAGAGAGGATCAGGGAACTACAAAAACAACCACAAAACAAGTATCCAAAATGGCTACAAATACATATCTATATCAATGATTACTTTTAATGTAAATGGAGTAAGCATTCCAATCAAAAGATATAGGGAGACAGTGAATATTAAAAAAAGAACCATCTGTATGCTGCCTATAAGAGACTCATATCAGACCTAAAGACACCTGCAGATTGAAAGGAATGGGATGGAGAAACATTATTATGCAAATGGATGCCTAAAGAAAGCCAGGGTAATAATACTCATATCAGAAACACTAGACTTCCAAATGAAGACGAATGAGACAAAGGACACTATTTAATAATAGAGGGGAAAACCCAACAAGAAGATATAACAATTATCAACATTTATGTACCCAACATGGAAACACCCAAATATATAAAACAGTCAATAACAAACATAAAGAAAGTAATTGGTAGGAATACAATAATAGTAGGGGACCTTAACACCCAACTTAAGTCAATAAACAGATCATCCAGTCAGAAAATCAACAAGGAAACAGTGGCTTTGAATGACACAGTAGAACAATGGATTAAAGAGATATGCTTAGAACATTCCATCCTAGGGACACCTGGGTGGCTCAGTGGTTGAGCATCTGCCTTTGGCTCAGGGTATGATTCTGGAGTCCTAGGATCAAGTCCCACATCGAGTTACTTGTGGAGAGCCTGCTTCTCCCTCTGCCTGTGTCTCTGCCTCTCTCTGTGTGTGTCTCATGAATGAATGAATAAATAAAACCTTTTAAAAAAAAGAACATTCCATCCTAAAACAGCAGAATACACGTTTTTCTCAAATGGACAGGGAATGTTCTCCAGAATAGATCATATATTACGCCACAAAACAAGTCTCAACAAATTAAAAAAGAACAAAGTCATAACCTTGTATCTTTTTTGACCACAAAGCTATGGAAGTAGAAATTGACCACAAGAAAAAAATCTGGAAAGACCACAACAAATACATGGAGGTTAAATGACATACTACTAAATAATAAATTAATCAACCAAGAAATCAAAGAAGAAATCAGAAATTACATGGAGAGAATTGTAAATGAAAATAAAATGGTCCAAAAATCTTTGGGATGCAGTAAAAGCAGTTCTAAGAGGGAAGTTTATAGCAACACAGGCCTACCTCAAGAAACAAGAAAAATCTCAAGTAAACAAATCTGACCTTACACCTAAATATTGAAAGAGCAAATAAAACCCAATACTTGCAGAAAAAAGGAAATAATAAGTATTAGAGCAGAAATAAATGAAGTGGAAAGTTAAAAAAAATCAAAGAAACAAGCAGTTTCTTGGAAGATTTTAACAAAATTCATAAACCTAGCCAGACAAGAGAAAGAGAGCAAAAGAGAGTGAGAGAGAGCAAATAATCAGAAATGAAGGAGGAGAAATAACAATTGACACCACAGAAATACAAATAATTGTAAGAGAATATCATGAAAAAGTATATGAAAACAAACTGGCCAATCTGGAAGAAATGGACAAATTCCTAGAAACATAATCTACCAAAACTGAAGCAGAAAGAAATAGAACATTTTAACAGACCAATTACCAGCAATGGAGTTGAATCAGTAACAAGAAGAACTCCCAACAGATCAAAGTCCAGGACCAGACAGCTTCACAGGGGAATTCTATGAAGCATTTTTTGAAGAAGAGTTAATACCTATTCTTTTCAAACTTTGCCAAAACATAAAACAGGAAGGAGAGGTTCCAAATTCATTCTGTGAGGCCAGAATTACCCTGATACCCAAACCAGATAAACAGATAAAGACAGCACAAAAAAAGAGAACCACAAGCCAATATCTCTCATGAACATAGATGAAAATGTCCTCAACAAAATACTAGCAAACCAAATCCAGTAATACATTTGAAAAACCGCATCCACCTCACACAAGTGGGATTTATTCCTGGGCTGCAAGGGTGGTTCAGTATATGAAAATCAATTCATGTGCTACCTCATATCAAGAGGAGAAAAGATAAAAACCATATCATCATTTCAAAGGATGCAGAAAAAACATTTGAAAAATAACATCCATTTATGATTAAAACCCTCAACAAAGTAGTTTTAAAGGGAACATACCTCGACATTATAAAGCCCTTATATGAAAAACCCATAGGTAACATCCTCAGTGGGGAGAAACCTCTAAAGCTTTACCCCTAAGGTAAGGAATAAGATAGGGATGTCCACTTTCACCACTTTTATTCAACATGACTGGAAGGCCTAACCACAGCATTCACATAACAAAAGTAAATAAAAGGCATCCAGTTCAGCAAGGAAGAAGCCAAACTTTCAGTCTTTGCAGATGGCATAATACTATATGTAGAAAACCCTAAAGACTCCACCAAAAAGCTAGTAGAACTATAAGTGAATTCAGTGAAGTCACAGGATACAAAATTGATGTATAGAAATTTGTTGCCTTTCTATACATTGATATTGAAGCAGCAGAAAGAGAACTTAAGAAAACAATCCCTTTAACAGTTGCATCAAACATAATAAAATCTCTAGGAATAAACTGAGCCAAAGAGATGAAAGACCTGTACTCTGAAAACTATAAAACACTGATGAAAGAAATTGAAGATGAGGCAAAGAAATGGAAAGACATTCCATGCTTATGGATTGGAAGAACAAACATTGTTAAAATGTCTGTACTATCCAAAACAATCTACAGATTTAATGCAATCCCTATCAAAATATCAATAGCACTTTTCACAGGAGTAGAACGAACAGTCCACAATTTGAATGGAACCACAAAAAACCTGGAATAGCCAGTGTAATCTTGAAAAATAAAAACAAACCTGGAAGTATCTGAATTCCATACTTCAAGTTATATCATAGAGCTGTAGTGATCAAAGCAGTATGGCACTGGCACAAAAATTGGCACATAGATCAATGGAACAGAACAGAGAGCCCAGAAATAAACCCACAATTATATGATCAGTTAATCTTTGACCAAGGAAGCAAGAATATGCAATGGGAAAAAAGTCTCTCTGAGAAGTGGAAGGAAAACTGGACCTCTTCCTTACACCATACACAAAAAAGTAAACTCAAGATGGATTAATGACCTAAATGTGAAACCTGAAACTATAAATATCCTAGAGGAGAACACAGGCATTATGTTCTGACATTGATCGTAGCAACATCCTTCTTGATAAGTCTCCTGAGGCAAGGGAATCCAAAGCAAAAATAAACTATTGAGACTTCATCAAAATAAAAAGCTTCCACACAGAAAAGGAAACAATAAAATTAGAATACAACCTACCAAAAGGAAGAATATATTTGCAAATGACATACCTGTTAAAAGCTTTGTTCCAAAATATATAAAGAACTTCTACAACTCAACATCAAAGCCACCAACTATTCCAGTTAAAAAATGGGCAGAAGACATGAACAGATGTTTCTAAAGATATCCAGATGACCAAAAGACATCTAAAATGATCTCAACATCACTCATCATTAAGGAAATGTGGATCAAAACTACAATGAGATATCACCTAACACAAGTCAGAATGGCTAAAATAAAAAACACAATGTGTTGGTGGGGATGTGGAGAAAGGGGAACCCTTTTACACTGTTGGTGGGAATGCAAGCTGATGCAGCCACTGTAGAAAACAGTGTGGAGGTTCCTCAAAAAGTTAAAAATAGAACTACCTTACTATTCTTAATTACACTATTGTGTATTTACCCAGAGAATTCAAAGCACCAATTTAAAGGAATATATGCATGCCTATGTCTGTAGCAGCATTGTTTACAATAGCCAAACTATGAAAGAAGCCCGATTGTCCATCAATAGATAAATGGATAAAGATATCATACACAGACACACAGGAATATTATTAAGCCATAAAAAATAATGAAAAATTGTCATTTGCAATAGCGTGATTGATTTAGAGTATAGTGCTAAACAAAATATGCCAGAGAATGACAAATACCATATGATTTCACTCATAATGTGGGATTAATAAAACGAACAAAGGTAAAAAAGGATACAAACCAAAAGACATACTCTTAATAGTGAACAGATGATTACTAGTGGGAAGGTGGATGGTGGGGTGTGAAACAGGTAAAGGGGGTTAAGAGTACACTTATCTTGATGAGCACTGAGTAATATATGGAACTGTTGAATCATTGTATTGTACACCTGAAACTAACATAACACTGTATGTTATCTACACTGGAATTACATTTTTTTGATTTAATAAATTTAAAAATGACCCAAATAAAATCAGAATAAAAGAGAATAACCAACACCACAGTAATAAAAAGGTTATAGTAAAGTACTAAAAAATTATATGCCAAGAAAAATGGACAACCTAGAAGAAATGGGTAAATTTCTAGAAATATTCTAAAATTCCAAAACCAAATTTGGAAGAAATAGGAAATCTGAACAAACCAATTGCTAGTAACAAAATTGAATCAGTAATCAGAAATCTACCAAAAATTAAAAATTCAGGACCAGATGGTCACATGGGAATTCTACCAAACATTTAAAGAATAGTTAATACCCATTCTCCTCAAACTATTTAAAAAAATAGAAGAGGAAGGAAATCTTCCAAATACATTCTACAAGGCCAACATTATCCCGATACCAAACCACACAAAGACATCACAAAGAAAGGGAAACATATCGCTGATGAACATAGATTCAGAAATCCTCAACAAAATATTAGTGAACCACATCCAACAGTACATTTAAAAGATCACTACCATGATCCAATGGGATGGATTCTGGGGATGCATGGATGGTAACATATATGTAAATCCATCAACACGATACACCACATCAGTAAAACAAAGATGTGGTCTATGTATGCAATGGAATATTACTCAGCCATTAGAAATGACAAATACCCACCATTTGCTTTGACATGGATGGACCTGGAGGGTATTATGCTGAGAGAAATAAGTCAATCGGAAAAGAACAAACATTATATGGTCTCATTCATTTGGGGAATATAAAAATTAGTGAAAGGGAATAAAGGGAAAGGAGAGAAAATGAGTGAAAATACCAATGAGGGTGACAAACCATGAGAGACAGCTAACTCTGGGAAACGAACAAGGGGTAGTGGAAGGGGAGGTGGGTGGAGGGTGGGGGTGACTGAGTGATGGGTACCAAGGGGGGCACTTGATGGGATGAGCACTGGGTGTTATGCTATATGTTGGCAAATTGAACTCCAATAAAAAATTTTTAAAAAGAATAAAAATCATATCATTTCAATAGATACAGAAAAGGTATTTGACAAAATTGAATATGCATTCAAACTCTCAACAAAGTGATTTTATAGGGAGCATACCTCAACATAATAATGCCATACATGACAAACCCACAGCTAACATACTCACTGGCGAAAATCGCAGCACTTTTCCTTTAAGATCAGGAAAAAGACAAGAATGTGCACTCGCACCACCTTTTAAAAAAAGGTTTATTTATTTTAGAGAGTCCAAGAGAGGTGGGGCAGAGGCAGAGGGAGAATTTCAAGCAGACTCTGTGCTGAGCACAAAACCCAGTGTAGAGCTTGATCTCACAACCCTGAGATTATGACCTAAGCCAGAACCGAAAATTGGATGCTTAACCGACTGCACCACCCTGGTGTCCCCACTCTCACCACTTTTATTCAACAGAGTACTGCAATCAGACAACCAAAATACAAGGTATCCATATTGGTGAGGTTGTAGTTAAGCTGTTTCTATTTGCAGATGACATGATATTATATGGAGAAAACCCTAACGACTCCACCAAAATGTACTAGAAGTAATAAATTCAGTAAAATTGCAGGATACAAAATTTATACTAAAACGTCAGTAGTGTGTCTATATGCTTATAACTAAAGTAGCAGAAAAAAATTAGGAAAACAATTCCACTTGCAATTGTACCAAAAAACAAACGAATAAACAAACCTAGGAATAAACTTGCCCAAGTAGGTGAAAGACTTGTACTCTAAAACTATAAAACATCCATGAAAGAAATTTTAGACAACACAAGGAAACAGAAAGATATTACTCCAAGCTCATGGATTGGAAGAATCAACATTGTTAAAATGTCCATACTACTCAAAGCAATCTACAATTCAATATAATCCCAATCAAAATACCAATAGTATTTTTCACAGAATTAGAACAAGTGATACTAAAATTTGTATGGAACCACAAAAGACTCCAAATAAGCCATAGCAATCATAAGAGGTACAAAGGTGGTAGTATCACAATCCCAGATTTCAAAACATAATACAAAGCCGTAGTAATCAAAACAGCATGGTACTTGCACAAAAATAGACACACAGCCCAATGGAACAAAATAGAGAGCTCAGAAATAAACCCACACTTATGTCATCAATCAATATATGACAAAGGAGGCAAGAACACACAATGAGGAAAAGATGGTGTCTTCCAGAAATGGTGTTGGGAAAACTGGACCACTTTTTTTTTTAACCATACATAAAAGTAAACTCAAAAAGGACTAAGGAACTAAATGTGAGACCTGAAACCATAAAAATCCTGGAAGAGAACCCTGGCAGTAATTTCTTTGACATTGGCCTTAGCAGCATTTTTCTAGAGGTGTCTCCTGAGGCAAGGGAAACGAAAGCGAAAACTATTGGGACTACATCAAAATAAAAAGCTTCTGCACAGTAAAGGAAAACCGTCAACAAAACTCAAAGGCAACCTACAGAATGGGAGGAGATTTTTGCAGATGATATCTGATAAGGGATTAATTTCTATAATATTCAAAGAATTTATACAACTCAACATCAAGAAAACAATCTGATTAAAAAATGGGCAGAAGGGGCAGCCCAGGTGGCTCAGCGGTTTTGCGCCACCTTCAGTCCAGGGTGTGATTCCAGAGACCCGGGATCCAGTCCCGCGTCGGGCTCCCAGCATGGAGCCTGCTTTTCCCTCTGCCTGGGTCTCTGCCTCTCTCTCTCTGTGTGTGTCTCTATGAGTAGATATATAAAATATTTAAAAAAGGGTAGAAGACATGAACAGACACTTTTCCAAAGGAGACATACACGTGGCCAACAGACCCATGAAAAGATGCTTAACATCCCTCATCATCAGGGAAAGGCAAATAAAAACTACAATGAGTTATCACCTTACACTGGTGAGAATGGCTAGTATCAAAAATAAAGAAATAACAAAATAACAAGCATCTGTGAGGATGTGGAGAAAAACCCTCACGCAGCATTCGTCGGTATAGATGGGACAGCCACTGTCCAAACAGTATGGAGGTTCCTCAGAAAATTAAAAATCGAAATACCATATGCTGCAATAATTCCACTACAGGGTATTTACCCCCCCCAAAAATGAAAACACTAATTGGAAAGGATATATGCATACTTACGTTTATTGCAGCATTACTTACAACAGCCAAGATGTGGAAGCAGCCCAAGTGTCCATTGATGAGTGGATAAAGGGGATGCAGTATGTACATGTAATGGAATATTATGCAGCTATAAAAATGGCATCTTGCCATTTACGACAACATGGATGGACCTAGAGAGTATTAGGCTAAGTGAAATAAATCAATTAGAGAAAGACAAATACCATGTGTTTCTCTCATGTGTACAATCTGAACAACAAAGGAATATACACACACACAAAAGCAAAGGGGCACCTGGGTGGCTCTGTTGATTAAGTAAGTATCTATCTTCAGCTTAGGTCATGGTCTCAGGGTCCTGGAATTGAGCCCCGCATGGGGAATCCCTGCTCAGCAGGATGTCTGCTTCTCCCTCTCCCTCTCTCCATCCCTCCACTCGTTCTCTCTCTGTTTCTTTCAAATAAATAGATAATTTTTTTCAAAAAAGCAGAAATAGACCCATAAATACACAGAACAAATGGATGGTTACCAGAGGGGAGGGTGGTGGTGGGGTGGCCAAAATGAGTGAAGGGGAGTGGGAGATACAGGGTTTGAGTTATGGGAATTAGTAAGTCAGAAGGGTGAAAGGTGGAGCACAGGGAATATAGTTGAGGAGAGCATGTACGGAGGCAGAGGGTAGTTACCCTTGTGCTAAGCATAGCATAACATACAGAGAAACTGAATCACTGTGTTGTGCCCCCAAATGAATGTAACAATTGTGCATCAACTATGGTCAAATTTTTAAAAAAGTTGTAATCATTCAATTTGTTGTAACTATTCAGATTTCCTATTTCATCTAGAATTTGTTTTGCTGGTTTATGTCTTTCTAGGAATTTATCCATTTCATCTAAGTTGCCTAATACATTGACATACTCTTGCTTATTGTATTCTTTTAGGATCCCTTTCGTTTCTGTGAAATTGATAGTGATTATTCCAGTAATTCGAGTTGTCTTTTTTTCTTGCTCAGTTTATGCAAGGTTTTGTCAATTTTGTTGATCTTTTCCAAAAACCTATTTCTTGTTTCATTGATTTTTCTCTAGTGTTTTTCTGTTCTGTCTTTAAATTTTTGTTTTTTTATTTCCTTTAGCTTAGGATTTAGTATGTTAATTAAGGTAAACAGTTATTAGTATGAGATCTTTTCTTTCTCAATCTGCTCCAGCTATTATAAAAAATTACTGTAGTCTGGATGGTTTAAATAAATTCATTTTCTCAATGATTCTGGAGTGTTGAAGTCCAAGATCAAGGTGCCTGCCTAGTCAGATTCTGATGAGAACTCTCTTCCCGGATTGCAGATGGCCCCTCTCACTGTGTCCTCACATGGCAGAAAGTAAGACAGACAGTAAGCTCTCTGGTGACTTTTATTACAAGTACACTAATTCCACCATAAGCCCTCAGGGCCTCATCTAGACCTACTGATATCCTAAAGTCCCTTATCTCCAAATACCATCCAGTTAGAGGTTAGGGCTTCAATATATGAATTTCAGGGGAATACAATTATAGACTGAATTGTGCGTTATCTTCCCTTTAACATAGGTGTTTACTGCTACGAATTTCCTTTTATGCACTGCTTTTGCTTCATCTCCTAAATTTTCCTTCTTAGTGATTTCTAATATCATTCCATTGGTAACTCCAATAGCTTGAGTGCTCCCCCTCCCCGCCGCAGAGTAAGTTTCCAACCTCTGCTCTTTTTCCTGTATATTTATCCGTTTCCTGGTTTTTTTTCCATATCTTATAATTTTTGTTGAAAACTAGGTGTTTTAGTTAATGTATTATAGCAACTCTGGGTACTGATTCCTATCCTGTGAGGTTGGTTGTTTGATTATTTGCTTAATGACTGGGCCGGACTTTGTCTTTGAACTTTAGTTTTCCCACAGTGTGCAGTCTCTAATGTCGTTTCCCAGAGGGACTATCCTTGAGCGTGTACAGTCACACTGGAGTGACACAACTTCCCTGAGTGTCTCTCTTCCTGATCTCCCTGTTTAGCTTCTAGCTTGTCTCTGTTGCTGTTACACCCAGATGTTAGCCTCCACTAATTGCAGGCTAACTGCTGTATTTTTTGGTAACAGTTCCCCAGACATAAATTGATCCAGGGAAATCTAATCCAAATTCTAAAAGAGCTTGTGCCCTATGTGTAGAGCTAGGTGAAGGAAAGGAACCCCGGACCTGTCAGACATGCCTCGTGGGAATAGAACTTCTGTGCATCATGGATCTAGGCCTGGGGTAAGATGGGAGGAGAAATGTTAATGACTTTTCCCAGCTGCAGAGAAAGCATAGCCTTTGATGGAGACCTGGAGGGAAATAGCCTCCAGACTTTACTTGCCAGAAGTAGAGCTTCTGGCTCAGCTGTGGGGTGGAGCGTGTTATGGCTCAAGTGCCATAGACTGACTTACTAAAAATTAGATAAGGGGCACCTGGGTGGCTCAGGGTGTGATCCCGGGGTCCTGGGATCGAGTCCCACTTCTGGCTTCCTGCAGGGAGCCTGCTTCTCCTTCTGCCTGTGTCTCTGCCTCTCTCTGTGTCTCCCAGGAATAAATACATAAAATCTTTAAAAAATAAATATTACATAACTGTTTTGTATAGGTTTCTCCATTTGCTGTATGCCTTTAGGACATTCATAGTTTTCAGAGATTTTAAGTGGTGGTAAGTGTTGTTTGTTTTCATGATTTTTCAAGTTATAGTTGTTTTGTTGGAGAGAGGGTCTGTAGAATTTTTCATACTATAACTCTGGAAGTATCCAACTCTCACTCATTTTGAGAGCTCGTTTTTTAGACTCTCATATTGTATCCTTAATTTAGAGTTTGCAAACTGTAAACCTTGGATCAAATCTGCATAAAGTTCCATTGGAATACTGTCACACCCATTTATTTACATATTGTCTATATCTGACAGAGTTGAGTAATTATGGCAAGACCATTTGATTCAGAAAGCCTAAAATAGGGCTACCTGGGTGGCTCAGCGGTTGGTCGTCTGCCTCCTTCCCAGGGTGTGATCCTGATGTCCCACATCGAGCTCCCCACAGGGAGCCTGCTTCTCCCTCTGTCTGTGTCTCTGCCTCTCTCTCTGTATCTCTCATGAATAAATAGATAAAATCTTAAAAAAAAGAAAGCCTAAAATATTAGGACTGTGGCCTTTTACAGAAAAAAACCTGCCAACCCTTACTTTATAGTTGATCAGCTTTACTAAATAAAGTCTTTTATTACTTAAAGATAAAAGTGCTTCTCTAATATATATGAGTTTTCAAGAATACCAGGTATAATTAAAACTAGATTTTGCTTAAAGACAAAAATTGCCTATTTGTAATATAAACATAATATTTTCTGGTTTCTTCAACATTTTCAGATCTGGTAGCTCAGCGAGGAGAAAGATTGGAATTATTGATAGATAAAACAGAAAATCTTGTGGATTCGGTAAGTATGAGATATGGTAATATTGTTCAGCATCTACAGTAGACAAACTGATGACTAACATGATAGGGAAATATGTTAAATATAATTATTTACAGGGTTTTTTCTTTCTGACTCTATTACGTGATTATGTTGTGATGTTGAGGATAACAATGAGGCATAGAATGAAAGCCACAACCCTTAGTAACCATTAAGGAAATTTTGATTTGTGAAACATACTCAGTGTACTGAAACAAATTTTTAAAGCTTTAGATTGATGCCTTTATAGTTTAGCTCAGCTGCATATAACATTCTGTTGCTATTCGTTGTGTGAAACATGAAACAAATAAATATGCAGGCCAGTTGTGATCCAGTGTGAATCCGGAAAACTGGACAATTCAGTCACTTTCTTGCTTACCGTGACAGCTTGAGCCTTCACTGTATCAAGCAAGAGTCAAATTGGGAAAGACCAATGAGCCTTAAAAGTTTCAGTGTGTCCCTGTTACCTGCTTATGCTACAATGATGTGTGTCTTTGCATTTTCCGTCTGGATAGTGGATGAAGGTTTTCAGGAAAGATGATAGATGGACGGCAGAGATCAGTTAAATTTTTTAGGTCTACACAATTACAATTTATTTTATTTTACTTTATTTTATTTATTTATTCATGGGAGACACACACAGAGACACAGGCAGAGACACAGGCAGAGGGAGAAGCAGGCTCCATGCAGGGAGCCTGATATAGGACTTGATCCTGGATCTCCAGGATCCAACCCTGGGGTGAAGGCAGGGCTAAACCGCTGGGCCACCCAGGCTGCCCTACACAATTACAAATTTAAAACCAGAGTAGCTTATACCTTGAAATGGATCCATGAGTGATGGATCTATTGGCAGCTAGATTGTAGTGTTTAGGAGCACAAGCTCTACACTCAGGCTGCCTGGGATTGATTGATTCTTGTCTCTGCCACTTAGTAGTTGTGTGAATTTAGGCAAGTTACTTAACCTCTCTGTGCCTCAGGATCATTGTCTGTAAAATGGAGATGTATCTCATTAAATCAGATAATGCACACAAAGTGCCTAACACAGTGTCTTGTGCATGGTAAGAACTACTTCAGTGTTTATTGTTATTATCAGTTGTACAGGGGCATCTATTAACAGTAGTTCTTAGGAGGATAATAGTTTTAAGTCAAAGCACATGTTAATTGGAGGAAGCGAGTACCATATAGCAACTCAAAATACCAGGTTTCTAATAAAGGCTCACTTTGTAATCCATTACTATGGGGCAAAAAAGTGTCTGATCCCATACCTGCAGATCAAATTCTTAATCCATGAAGATTACTCTCTTTAGCTAGAATGGTCTGGGTCTGGCCAGTGTTAGTATAGCTTGTAATTTCCAAATAAGTCTTTAATTTTGTTGACTCTGTGACCCAGAATAACAAAAGGTGCTAATTAACTAACGGGTGTGTTTCTTTATGGGTGTGTTTCTATGTATAGATTTTTATACTGAATAAAGTGCAGCAAGTGTACCACTTAGTTACTTTTTACACATGTGTCTATATGCATGTAACTGCCACTTAGGTTAAGATAAAAAAGAAAAACACATTTCGAATACTGTAGAAAGCTGACTCATATTCCTTTCTGTTAATGATCTCTGGCATCTTTCACTGTTACACTATGAGATTCATTCATATTGTCCAATGTGACAGTTTATTTTATTGTTTTGTACTATTCGATTATATAAGTGTATTTACCACAGTTTGTTTATCCATGTTCTCCTGTTGGGGAATCCATTCTTACTCTGGATTCTCTACTTTGTTCCGTTGATCTGTTCATTTTTTTCAGTCTTTCTTTCTGTATTTCATTTAGGATAGTTGCTATTAATTTTCTTTTGTTGTGTGTAATCTGTTATTCCCTCCTCATAGAGTTTCCATCTCTATAAGTTTGATCTGATTCTTTTTTATATCTTCCATGTGTTTCCTATACATGTGCATATTTTCCTCTACCTTCTTGAGTATATGAAGTATATGGATAATTGAAATGTTCATTCCACTTTTAGTGAATTTGGGCATACAGCTCTGTTTGATATATACTTAGGAGTAGAATTGCTGGGCTATTAGGGAATTTTGTTGTTTGGTTGTTTTGAACTCTTTGTGTCCTGGTGGGACTGGTTCAGTAGATACTGAGAAGTCAGTGTTGCAAAAGAAAATGGATAACTGAAGGAGCAAAGTTCCTTGGGTGTTGGGCCTCATACAAGTAAATACATATTTTCATATGGAAATTGAACTGATTATTATGGCTCAAAATCTCAGGATTATATTGGGCAGAACAGGCAAATGTGTTTGCAACCGACTAGCTTTCTGCAACCTTTCTTCCTGGGATCATAAAGAGGAAAAGGCTTTCACAGTAGCAGGAGGAGCCACTTCTGATTCTTGACACCACCTGCCTTACTTCAGTGGACAAGAAAAAGGGAAGAAGCTTTTCCAGTGGGCTTGTACTGCCTACCATACACCTGACAGAGTACCGCTGAGATCTAGTGATTATGAATGGCTAGTCTCTACCCATGAAAAGAGTAATGAATTCATGATTCAACATGATTAATGAAAGTAAAAGTTTTACAGGTATTACTACAAATCGGTCACATAGTCTGTGCCAGGGATCAAATAATTAATGTTTTTTTTTTTTTCGAGTCTGTCACCTTCAAAACAACAAGTAGAAATCTTGCACGAGCCATGTGTATGAAGAATCTCAAACTCACTATCATCATCATCATCGTATCAATCGTAAGTTTTTGTCATCTTAGTGTGTTGTTTTATTTTTCAATCTTTAAGAAACTGGATGCTGGAATTCTTAATAATCAGCTTTCCTATGAAGTTACTCCACAAAATATTCTGAAACCCCATCTTCCTATTGAGAATGTTTATATGTAAGGAGTCAGGCAAGGCATTCCAAATATTCCTGGATATTTCATGTTTTTGTCACTACTGAAATGAGATTCTTTTAAAATTACATTTTATAATTAATTCCGTATTTTCTAATTATTCTATTTTCTAGTTGGTTGCATGCTCCATTTCTTTATTTCTGTTTTTTCTAATATATCTATTTTTTGTATCGTCAACTTTGTACAACTCTTACTAGTTGTAATAGTTTTCAGTTTATTCTTCTGTATTCTGATTCTTTTCTAAGGAGTCAGCAAGCATTCTGTAAAGAACCATATAGTAAATATTTTCTACTTTTCAGGCTGCATGTAGTCTCTGTCACATATCCTTTTTCTTTGAACCTTTAAAAAAATAAAAACCATTCCTAGCTCACAAGCCATAGGCTGTGATTTTTTTGATTCATACTATATGTAAATTATGATACCATCTATTAATAAGTTCAGCCTTATCAAATTTATATATACATGTAATATATAATTCTATATAATTTTATATAGGTATGTGTGTCGATATGATTTGCAGTTACTAGCAATGTTGAATATTATGGTGTCAGTGGACATCTTTAGTTCCTGGTTTTAATTGGAATGCTTCTAATATTTCATTTATAAGACTGATATGTAGGGACGCCTGGGTGGCTTAGTCGATTAAGCATCTGCCTTCGGCTCAGGTCGTGATCCCAGGGTCTTGGGATAGAGGTCCACATTGGGCTCCTTGCTCAAGTGGAGAGTGCTTCTCCTTCTTCTTCCATCTGTCCCTCCCCCATTCATTCTCTATCTGTCTCAAGTAAATAAAATCTTTTTAAAAAGAGTGGTATATATTATGAATTCTTGTCAAGTTAAAGAACTTTATGTTTCTGAATTGCCTAAAGTTTTAGTCAGGAATAGGCATTTAATTTTGGGAAATGGTATTTCTCTTCCCAATGACTTGATAATATGATCTACATTTAATATCAATATATAAAATTACATTGATAAGTATACTTATAACTAACTGTCCTTTCATTTCTGGGGTAAATACCAAGTGGCCATTATGTAGTTTAATTTTCTAAGGTTTATTTAGTAGATCTCTTATTTATAAATGAGTCTATATATACTGTTGTCCTTTTGTAACCCTTATGTAAGCAGATATTGGACCTCTTTGAACTATCTTGAATGTCTGGTAACCTTCTTAATATGCTTAAACTCCTCTTTTTTGCGTTACATTTGAGAGAATTATTCAGCTCACTCTTCCTGCAAGCTAATTTTCTTTTCATCCCTATTCATTCTATGTATTAATTTTTCATAGCTATGTTTCAAAATTTTTAAGATTTTATGTATTTATTTCAGAGAAAGAGAAAGAATAAGAGAGGGAGAGAGCATAGGGAGGAGGAAGGGCAGAAGGAGAAGCCGACTTTTTCCATATCCTCTTGCCATTTGCAGAAGCCCAAAGTTAACTCTCAGCAGTTACCTATGACTCAGCTCCACGTTTCCTTGAATTCTTTTGAAGGACCTCCACCTTAGATAGCTGCATTTACCTAACAGAGAAGAGCAGCCAATTGATCTGTTGATTTTATACTGGAAATTGTGCCATAGCCTCAAATAACTCAGGTGGCACATTCTAGGCTCCTCAGCTTAGCTTCTTCCTTCAAGTTGGGTCTGCAAATTTAGGTTGTTTTATAAAGCTGGATTATCATTAAATTCAGATTGTATTTACTGACTACTTATTACATGCATAGCACTGCTGTTAATGCAGTCTCAATCTTTCCCAAAAGTTGTTGTCACCTAATATATTGCACTTAAGCTTTAAAAATCCTTATATTTCAGCTGTGGCAGTCAACTTAATGTCAAATCAGAATATCTGTGTGTGTATATATAAGTAGTTTATTCATTAATAACCAGAATTTGCTGTAAACCATCCCCCTCCCACTCATTTGTAGAGAAGTAAGGCAAAAACACACTGCTGACTTTTGGGAGCAAGCATGGAATTCAGAAACATATTTTTCCCCAAGTGTTGAGTTATGAAATCAACTGCTTAAAGATATCAAAAAAAGTCATAATTTAAAGCAAGACAATTGACTAAATCAATTGGCAGTGAAGCCAATATTTAAAATAAATCTATTTTTTGGAATCTAGTAATGTGAACAAGCATTTATTATTAAAAATGTACTTTAAGGGGGATCCCTGGAGGGCACAGTGGTTTAGCGTCTGCCTTGGGCCCAGGACGTGATCCTGGAATCCTGGGATTGAGTCCCACATCGGGCTCCCTGCATGGAGCCTGCTTCTCCCTCTACCTGTGTCTTTCTCTCTCTCTCTCTCTCTCTCTCTCTCTCTGTCTCTCATGAGTGAATAAGTAAAATCTTTTTTTTAAAAAAGTAAATAATATCTTTAAAAATAAATAAATATGAAGTTTTATGTCAGATGTGTGAGTTTTATATCAGAAAGGATCACTTTAACTGCACTTCTGCCTTTGAAAGTACTTGATTGGTTTATTATATTATTACACAACTGCTACTGTGTAATGGAACCAGTATCTGTTAATAGGTTTTTACTTTGCTTTATATATTATTTATGAGCTTATGATAGATTTAAGAAAATAAAATCGCCTTCCTTCTCCCTCTAGGTGTTCATCTATATCATTGTGTCACCTCTCTGTGGTGGATTTACATGGCCAAGTTGTGTGAAGAAATAAAAGATAAGTTATCATTAACCAAGAATATGAGACAACAA
Source organism: Chrysocyon brachyurus (assembly GCA_028533335.1). Taxonomy (NCBI): domain Eukaryota; kingdom Metazoa; phylum Chordata; class Mammalia; order Carnivora; family Canidae; genus Chrysocyon; species Chrysocyon brachyurus. Next base: position 61,533 of record CM052495.1, on the reverse strand, counting down.
GGAGTTAAAAGCAATCTGTGTGACTCAAGCCTTTGAATTCTGACAGATGGTGTCTGCCAGTCTCTTCAACCCTCTTTTTCTTTTTTTTTTAAATCTTGTTGTACGCTTCCAGATTTATCTTTGTCCAATTTATTCCAGCACACTTCAGATTGAACCATTTATTGCAGCAGTAGCCTTAAAAAGGTTTTTGTTTCTTTAGTATGTTAATTAGAGTCATCTATTTAGAAAAACATTTTTGTTTGTGATTGCACAAAGCCATCACCAAGGTAGAAACGACCAGTCTTATGAGCTGTCTACTAAGATGTTGGATGAACTTTGTATGTGCACACAAAAGTATGCCAGAGACAGATAGCATTGCTAACATCTCATCTTAATGTCTTTTGCTATTGAAGAGTTTTAGGTGCTTGAAAACAGTATAAATGGAGAATTGTTATTTGGGGGATTGTAATTAATTTGTTGGTGCTGCTTGTTTCTAGGAGCCCATGCAGGTAAAGTTTTAGACATTTTCTGTCAGTCATCTGGGGAACATTTTGTTAGCCCATTAGAAACACAAAATTAATCTTGTCCTCCTAGTATTCATGTTCAGGAAGAAAGTTTTGACCTTTCATAAACCTTGCAGAGCATGATATCCTCTTTTTCCCCATTGCAGTTGATTTTAAAAGATGATGGTTTAGATATGGTTGAAAGCTTTGGGTTTTTTTTATAGATTTCCTTTTTTGGTGGATATTTAGGGCAATTATATAGTTAACAGAATGGATACTGGAGGAGGTGGAGAAGCAAATTCTTCTGGTTCACCAGAGAAAAATAAGAGAACCACAGTGGATGTACTAGTATTTTACGTGTGTGAGGGGTATGTAGTGTGGGAATTTTTTTTCCAGTCTGGGAAAAGCCCAAACTGAATATTGTCAACTATAGGGTTTGGGTTTGAGTTCTGTTGAATAATAGTTTTGATATCCTTTATGGATTAATAAATTCTGTAATCTGACTAGTTTTGAAGGATTGTTTTGAAACTTGAGAATAGACAGGATGATATATAGGAATAGTACCAGACAGCTTTACATCCATTTAACTGCAATGTGGGAAAACTGGAGTATAATCATACTGCTTTGGCTACACTGGCATCTGTTAGCTATTATGTACTTTTGGTGTGTATCTGAAAGGACATTTGCTACCCTAAATCTGATTGCATTTATTTATCAATGAATGCAAGTAAATGGAAATTATATAACATTTGGCTATTTTCCAAATGAAAGAACAAAGTAGTCTATAAAACTTAGCCACCTGTGTAATCCTAGCCATGTGCCTTGAATATATATGTGTCCCATAATCTGGCTTATGCTACCTGTTCTTCCATCTAAACCTTTTTATTTATGCTACTGGATTCGTTTACTCGACATATACTTTAGGCTCCCCTGGAACTCTTTTCTTGGTGATTACCCATGGCACAGATATTTCTTGGTCTTCTTTATCAACACTAATGCCTTTTGATTACATCAACATTTCTTATTTGAAAACACATTTGTTCCAGGAAAAACATTTGGGATTCCTGAATAATAATTTCCAAATGTCTTTAATCCAAAGAAAAAGACTTAAAGCTTATTTCCCTTTCTTATACACACCTGAATAAAAATGATGTGCATGTTTTAAGGATAAATCACTTAATTGTTCATTGTTCTATTTATGTATAAGAATGCTTTATAAAGCACATATCTTGTTTTAAATGATGCACAAACTGAAGGCATTAATAAAATTTAAGAGTAATGTAATGAGCTTTAGAATTTACTCTTGGAATCTGATTTCTTCTGATGACATTTTGCCATAGTTTACTTATGCTAAAAATACATTAAGAAGTGTGACCTGGGGAGAAGTTAAAAAGGAGGAGGAGGGGGACCTTATGCTTGCCTTGTTCCTTGAGCACAGTTAGATAAATCCAAATAATTCTGAACACCCAAGAAATCAATCTGAGGACTGAGAGAACAGACTGCACAACTAGCAGGAGAAAAAAGGCCACATCATGGGAGGTAGGAGGTGTGGAGAAGTGATTAAGGGGAGAAAAGAATCGCAGATGCTGTGGGGTGGGTGGGGAGGGAGCCCTGATCAGGGGGAGTAGGGGGGAGAGAGCGAGCAGTACATGGGGCATTGCACAAGGAAAACACTTCCCAAAACCATTGACAGGGAAAACAAAAGGGGCTGATTATTGCGAGTTTTAATAAGCAGCAGAACTCCAAGTCTGAAGTTTTAGAAGTCCATGCCATTGGCTGGGGTCATGCCTGGCAGGCTTAGCAGCACTCCTGTGGGCAAGGAGGGCAGAGGCACGAGAATGGATATTGTGCTCTGAGGATCCTCTGGGTCACACCAGAATAGACAGTTCCTCTTCTTAGGAGTGCCTTTGGGAGAGAGGACATGGCCTACCTGGTGGGCACCATTGAGCTACCCTGTTCATTAGGACAGGAGCAGAGGCACCTGCTGAGGGCAACTAACCTGGACACCGACTTTTTGCTGCACTTTACCATAAAGTCCACATCCCTGTGTGTTCATACGTCTGCCCTGGGACAAACCGGCACAGCCATAACATGGTGAGTCTCCCCCGGAGGATCAGCATGGGTCTGCTGTACCAAGTCCCTAAAATACAGGGTTTGAAACCCACCCGAGATAAAACAGGAGCACTGTGCTGCCAGGTGGGCAGACAGTTCAGACACAGGGTGAAGGCAGGGATTTGAGGGATGCTTGGAATACATGAGGGAAGATTGTTAACTCTTCTGTGAGGGCTTCCCGAACAGCAATGGGCATGAACTTGCTTCTCTGGGGATGAAACAGAGTGGGCTGATGCCATTTTTACCCCCACTCATCAGCATAGATGGACTTTAGTGAGCAGCACAGTGCTCACAGTGGAGGCTTGAGCCATTTACACCAACCCCTGCCCCCGTGCACTCTGTAGGTGCTTTTTTTTTTAAACTAGGGCTAGGGGTAAGTGTACCTGAGAATCAGAGCAGCAGCGGGACGCTCCCCCAGAAGACCACCACAATCCCCCACCCCACATGTACCAAATCTACTGAACATAGACTGCTACAAAACTTCAGTTCTAAGGGAAATAGTATCTAGCCTCTTTTAACAAGCAGACCAAAACCCACCTAATTAAAACTCGCTGTACAATGGATAAGTTCCAAACACTCCCCACTGCAGGCAAGGAAAAACTGCAGAGGACTGACCTGAGCAAAAGAGTGGCCAAAACACAACAGCAGAGTGCACACAGCATAAATCAGAAATCCTTCCTGAAGTGGCAGGCCCTGGACACTTTATGACCTCTTCTTAGTATAGCCATTACTTTCAGGAGCATGAAACATAAAAGGCTTTCGGAACACACAGAAGAGACCCAAGTGAGATGCCGAGATGGAGGAATTCTTCCCACAAGAAGGAAGAGGTCATGGCCAGGGATCTAATTAAAACAGTTATAATATGCCTGAACCAGAATTTAAAACAATTATAAGGATACTAGCTGTGCTTTAGAGAAGCATAGAGGACACTTACCACAGAGTTAAAAGACCTAAAAACTAGTCAGGCCAAAATAAAAAAAAAAAAAAATGCTATGACTGAGACATGGTACTGACAATGTAATGACCACGAGGATGGAAGTATCAGAGGAATGAATAAGTAATAGATAGAATTATGGAAAATAAGCTGAAAAGAAGAGGGAAAGAAAAATACTGGGTCATAAAAGCAGACCTAGGGAACTCAATGACTCCATAAAGCATAATAACATTCATATCATAGGAGTCCCGGAAGAAAAGGGGGGCAGAAGGTTTATTTGAGCAAATTATAGCTGTAAACTTCCCTAATCTGGGGAAGGAAACTGACCTCCAAATCCAGGAGGCACAAAGAACTCCCATCAAAATCAACAAAAAGCAGGCCAACACCAAGATGTAGGGTGAAATTTGCATTATATAGAGATAAGGAAAGAAACCTGAAAGCAGCAAGGGAAAAGAAATCCTTAAGCTATAAGGAAAGACAAATAAGGTAATAGGAGATCTCTCAACAGAAACGGCAGACCAGAAATAAGCGGCACGATATATTCAACTTGCTGAAAGGGAAAAATATGCAGCCAAGAATAGTTTATCCAACAAAAGGCTATCATTCAAAATAAAAGTAGAAATAGTTTCCCAGACAAATAGAAACTAAAGCCCTTCAAGGAATTCTAAAGGGAACACTTTGGGAAAGAAAGATCAAAAGCAACAAAGTCTAATAAGGAAAAGAGAAAATATTCAGAAACAATGACTTTACAGGTAATAAAGTAGCACTAAATTCGTATCTATCAATAATTACTCTGAATGTGAATGGACAAAATGCTTCAATCAAAAAACATAGGATATCAAAATAGGTTAAAAAATATATATATATATAAACTAACAACAAAAAAAAAAAAAAAAAAAACAAGGCCCATCTATCTGCTGCCTACAAGAGACTCATTTTAAGCCTGAAGACACCTGTAGATTGAAAGTGAGGGGATGGGGAACCATTTATCATCCCATTGGATATCAAAAGAAAGAGTGGCCATGCTTATTATTACACAAACTAGATTTTTAAAAAAGATTTTATTGATTTATTCATGAGAGACGCACAGAGAGAGGCAGAGATACAGGCAGAGGGAGAAGAAGCAGGCTCCCTGCAGGGAGCCCTATGCAGGACTTGATCCCTGGACTGGGATCATGCCCTGAGCTGAAGGCAGGCGCTCAACCGCTGAGCCACCCAGGCATCCCACAAACTAGATTTTAAAACAAAGACTAACAATAGATGAAAAAGGGCATTATTTCATAATAAAGGGGCTGTCCAACAAAAAGATAAAATTATAAATATGCTCCCAATTTGGAGCACCCAAGTATATAAATCAATCAATAACAAACATAAACATTGATAACAATACAATAATAGTAGGTGATTTTGACACTTCCCTTTAGCAATGGACAGATTACTTAAGGAGAAAATCAATAAGGAAACAATGACTCTGGATGACACACTGGACCAGATGTACTTAATGGATATATTCAGAACATTTTATTCTAAAGCAGCAGAATAGTGCACATGGAACATTCTCCAGAATAGATCACATACTGGGTCACAAATCAGCCCTAAACAAGTACAAAAAGATTGAGATCATACCATGCATGTTTTCTATCCACAACACTATGAAACTGGAAGTCAACTACAAGAAAAAATTTGGAAAGACCAGAAATACGTGGTGGTTAAAGAACATCCTGCTAAAGAATGAATGGGTCATCCAGAAAATTAAAGAAGAAAGAAATACACAGAAGCAAATGGAAATGAAAACACGATGGTCCAAAACCTTTGGAATGCAGCAAAAGTAGTCATAAGAGGGAATTATATAGCAATACAGGCCTACCTCAAGAAGCAGGAAAAGTCTAAAAAATACAACCTAAATTTATACCTAAAGGAGCTAGGAAAGGAATGGCAAGTAAAGGCTAAAGCAAGCAGAAGAAGGGAAATAAGATTAGAGCAGAAATAAACGATAAAGTAACAAAAAAAAACCACAGTGAAACAGGTCAATGAAACTAGGAGCTGTTTCATTAAAAGGATTAATAAAATTGATAAACCCTTAACCAGACTTTTCAAAAAGAAAAGATAAAGGTCCCAAATAGATAAAATAGTGAATGAAAGAGATCACAACCAACACCACAGAAATTCAAACAATTATGAGAATATTATGAAAAACTATGCGCCAGCAAATTGGGCAATCTGGGAAAAAAATGGATAAACTCCTGCAAACACATAAACTACCAAAACCGTAATAGGAAGAAATAGAGAACTTGAACAGACCAGAATCAGGAAAAAAAAAAAAAAATGGAATCCAAAAAAAAAAAAAAAAAATCCCCCAACAAAGAAAAGTCCAAGGCCCGACAGCTTCCTAGGTGAATTCTACCAGACACTTAGAGTTAAAACCTATTCTTCTCAAACTGTTCCAAAAAATAGAAATGGAAGGAAAACTTTCAAACTCATTTTATGAGGCCAGCATTACCTTGATTCTAAAACCAAAGACCCCACTAAAAAGGAGAATTACAGGGCAATATCCCTGATAAACATGGATGAAAATATTCTCAACAAGATACTAACAAATTGAATCCAACAGTACATTAAAAGAATTATTCACCATAATCAAGTGGGATTTATTCCTGTGCTGCAGGGATGGTTCAGTATGATACACCACATGAGTAGAAGAAAGGATAACAGCCATGGGATCCTCTCAATAGATACAGAACAAACATCTGACAAAGCACATGTTTCTTATAAAAACCTTCAACAAAGGGATAGAGGGAACATAATAAAGCTCATATACGAAAGACTCACAGCTAATATCCTCAATGGGGAAAAACGGAGAGCTTTTCTCTACCGTCAGGAACAGGACAGGGATGTCCACTCTCACCATTGTTATTTAACATAGTACTAAAAGTCCTAGCCTCAGTAATCAGACAACAAAAAGAAATAAAAGGTGTCTAAATTGGCAAGGAGGGACACCTGGGTGGCTCAGAGGTTGAACAATAGCCTTTGGTTCAGAGCGTGATCCTGGAATCCTAGGATCGAGTCCCTCATCGGGCTCCCTGTGGGAAGCCTGCTTCTCCCTCTGCCTATGTCTCTGCCTCTCTTTCTCTCGGTGTCTTTCCTGAAAAAAATCTTCAAAAAATGCATTGGCAAGGAAGAAGTCAGACTTTCATTATTTGAAAATGATATGATACTTTATATAGAAAACCCAAAAGGTTCCACCAGAAAATTGCTAGAACTGATATATGAATTCAGTAAAGTCACAGGATAAAAAACACAGAAATCTGTTCCATTTCTATGCATCAATAATGAAGGAGCAGAAAGAGAAACTAAACAATCAATCCATTTTACAATCACACCAAAAACAATAAGAAACCTAAGAATAAACCTAACCAAAGAGGTGGAAGCCCTGTACTCTAGAAATTATTTTCAGTAGGAAAAAAAAAAAAAACTTTAAAACGTTGATGAAAGAAATTAAAGATGAAGGATAGAAATGGAAAGACATTCCATGCTCATGGATTGAAAGAGCAAACACTGTAAAAATGTCCATACTATCCAAAGCAATCTACACATTTAATGAAATCACTATCAAAATACCACCAGCATTTTTCACAGAGCAAGAACAAGCCATCCTAAAATTTGTATGGAATCGCAAAACACCCCAAATAGCCAAGCAATCCTGAAAGACAAAAGCAAAGCTGGAGACATCATGATTCTGTAGTTCAAGCTATATTACAGAATTATAGTCATCAAAACAGTATGATACTTACACAAAATAGACACACAGATCAGTGGAACAGAACAGATCGTTTGTTGGTCAACTAATCTTCAACAAAGCAAGAAAGAATATCCAATGGAAAAAAGACTCTCTCTTCAACAAATAGTGTTGGGGAAACTGGTTAAAAATATGTAGAAGAGGGGATCACTGGGTGGCTCAGTGGTTTAGCACCCGCCTTTGGCCCGGAGCGTGGTCCTGGAATCCCAGGATCAAGTCCCACTTCGGGCTCCCTGCATGGAGCCTGCTTCTCCCTCGGCCTGTGTCTCTGCCTGCTTCTCTCTCTGTCTCTCATGAATAAATAAATAAAATCTTTTAAAAAAAACATGTAGAAGAATGAAACAACCACTTTCTTCCGACACACACACACACACTCTAAATGGATAAAAGACTTAAATGTAAAAAAAAAAAAAAAGACTTAAATGTGAGACAGGAATCCATCAAAATCCTACATAGCACAAGTAGTGACCTCTTTGACATCAGGCATATAGCACTTTCTTACAAGTCCCCAGAGGCAAGAGGAACAAAAGGAAAATGAACTATTGGGACTTCATCAATATAAAAAGCTTCTGTACAGTAAAGGGAACAATCAACAAAACTAAAAGACAGCCTACATAATGGGAGAAGATATTTACAAATGACATATCTTATAAAGGGTTAGCATCCTAAATCTATAAAAAAAAAAAATCAAACCCAACACCCAAAAAACAAATAACCCAGTTAAGAAATGGTCCAAAGACATGGATAGATATTTTTCCAAAGAAGACATACAGATGGCTAATGGATGCATGAAAAGATGCTCAATATCAACCATCATCAGAAATACAATCAAAACTATGTCAAACTCATGTCTGTCATAATGGCTAAAATTAACAACATAGAAAACAACAGGTGTTGGTGAGGATGCAGAGAAAGTAGAACCCTCTTATACTGTTGGTGGGAATGCAAACTGGTGCAGCCACTCTGGAAAACAGTGCGGAGGGTCCTTCTTTTGGGTTTTCTATATAAAGTATCATATCATTTCCAAATAATGAAAGTCTGACTTCTTCCTTGCCAATGTATTTTTTTGAAGATTTTTTTCATGAGAGACACCGAGAGAAAGAGAGGCAGAGACATAGGCAGAGGGAGAAGCAGGCTTCCTGCAGGGAGACCGATGAGTTAAAAGTAGAGCTACCCTATGACCCAGCATTTGCAGTACTAGGTATTTACCCAAAGGATACAAAAATACTGATTTGAAGGGACACGTGCACCCTGGTTTATACCAGCATTATCAACCATAGCCAAATTATGGAAAGAGCCCAAGTGTTCATCCACTGATGAATGCATTTAAAAGATGTGGTATATAGATATACAATGGAATTATTCAGCCCTCGAAAAGAATGAAATCTTGCTATTTGCAACGACATGGATGGAACTAGATTATTTATGCTAAGCGAAATAAGTCAGAGAAAGACAAATACCATGTAATTTCACTCATGTGGAATTTAAGAAACAAAACAGATGAACTTAGGGGAAGAGGGAAAAAGAGAGGGAGGCAAGCTATAAGAGACTCTTAACAATAGAGAACAAACTGAGAGTTGATGGAGAGGAGGTGGTTGGGGTGGGCTAAATGAGTGATGGCTATTAAGGAGGGCACTTGTGATGAGCACTGGGTGTTATATGTCAGTGATGAATCACTAATTTCTACTTCTAAAACCAATGTTTACTACATGTCAACTAAATAGAATTTAAATAAAAACATGAAAGAAAAAACGAAATGTGACCTGGAAACTTTCAGTAAAGAGTATTGTCTCAGGTGTATATACTTCCTAAAACACCAACAAAGTCATATATATATATATATATATATATATATATATATATATATATACACACACACACACACACACACACACACACCATAGTGAAACCAACGAAAAATACTAAAAATACTAAAATGGCCACATAGCCTCCACAACTATTATCTTTAGACCATGGTGGAGACATAACTTAAAAAGAACTCAAGGCATTGTAATGCATTTTGATATAATTCTGAAAAATCTTTCTAAAGTTGAATGAGTGATACTGTATGAAATGTCTCGAAGGCATAAGAAAGTGGGAGACAATCATTCATTGTAACAGAGTTAGCTAAACAGAAAAAAAAGCAAAGATCAAGTGTACACAAAGTTGGATCATAGCAAAACAATAATCAGCTACTTGAATCTAGGTAACTGAAGTTAGGAATGGTTAAAAAAAAATTTTTTTGTCAAGGTTAAAGCAACTCAAAATATCCCATTTAACTTCTCCCCAGGCCTCCAGGTTTCACCTGGAGTATTCCTCCCTTAATCAGACACAGAAAACAAGATGGGCTGCTTATTTGGTTGTCATGAACAGAGAATGAAGTGGCACAAGCTAACTATTTATACTTCAAAACCTTGGCTGCAGGGTCAAATGGTGTCACAATTAGTTTGTTTCCCTCAGATGAATGGATATGGCCTACATCAGAAGCCATCAGGTAAAGAAGTTTCTATAGAATTCCCACCTTCTGGCAAGAGCAGTGATTTCAGTCTGGCACAGCCAATTTCTTCCTAGATTCATTCATAAGATCAATTCAACTGCTCTACATCATGAAGAAAGACTATTTCAGAAAGTTAACACGTTCTTTTGATCAGGGTACATTGTACAAAATTATTTGGAATTCAGGCTGCTTATTAAAGCCAAAACATTATCAAAATCTGAAATATGTTGTCACTTTATACCTCTTTTCCAAAAAGAAGGAAAACCATGGCAATACTCTATATGAGAAAATCCATATGCACAGGCTGATGCTCTGATTTACCTTTTTTGTTCTCATTCCAATTTTGGAACAACATAAAGAAAATGTTTGAAGGTCTCATGCACAGAGAAAGAACATTAAATTCAGTAGTGCCCTTTACAGTCTTTCACTTCTGGGCAAGATGGAGTAAATAGGGACCGTGTTTACCATCTGTTCTGAAGTACCCACCCCCCAAAAAAGAAAAACATATATATGAAGCAACAGTTTTTAAGGCACTGGCCTCCAGGCAATATAGGGCAGTGATTCTTCAAAGAGGTGAACCAAACAATTGTCCCGTGGATTATGTTGAGAGGGTACCCAGACAATTATATAGTGAGAAGGAACCCCGGAAAAGCCTGGCATATTCTCTAGGTTGAGATATAGCTGAGATTTCCATGGAGACCATGACACATAGTCTTTGTAGAGCCGGGAACTGGAGAGGAAAGAGCTGTAGAGAATGGACTCCAGAGATCTGAGGAAACTACTCAAATGCTAGGCAAAGAACCCATAAAATATTACAGGGAATAGTATCCTACACTCACTCAGGGCAAGGAATTTTGCCTGTACCTACCAGGCAGAATGGAAAATCTTATGACTCACAGAGGATTTTGAAAAGTACTCAGAAGGGTCTTGCCTAGACCAGGATTTCTCAACCTTACCACTGTTGGCACTTGGGACTAACTATACAGGATTAAGGTTTACGGTTTGGGTTGGGGTTGAATGTGGTTTAGGATTAGGGGTTAGAAAAAAAAAGGATTAGGGGTTAGTGTGTAGGTTTCCTTTTTCTCCATTCTTTGTATTGAGTTCTTCAATAATAAATGTCATATAATGTCACAATAGAATATGAATTTCAAAGCCTTGACAAAGAAATCAAGTATTTCAAGAAACCTTGATAAGACAAGAGATCTTCCTCCATTGTACTGTCAGAACTCCTCAGTGATTTTCTTTTTTTCACCCCTCTCCCAGTCCATTTCCTTTCATAGTTTAATATCAGAGCTACTTCTTGCTTCATTGCAACTTTAGTGCCAAAAAATAGAAATTGGCTTCCCTTAATCTTTCCCTTTCCTTCCCACTAAATTTCTCCAAATGTTTTGGTGCCTCAAGAATTATTTATGTCAGAGTTTGGTGTTTGGGTAGAAGGTCAGGGTTAGAGGATCAGGGTTGGAGTCTGGGAGCCTGGATGAGGAGTATAGGTTAGGAGTTAGGCAGTTACATTTAGAGGTTAGAGGGTTATGTTTAGGATCATGGTTAATCACACCTGGCCTTCTTTTCCCTCCTCCCTTTCCATCCCTCTGAGCCTCCAGGATTTTTTTTAAAGCTTTTATTTATTTATTCATGAGAGACACACAGAGAGGCAGAGACACAGGCAGAGGGATAAACAGGCTCCCTGCGGAGAGCTCGATATGGGACTTGATCCCAGGACTCCAGGATCAAGCCCTGAGCCAAAGGCCAATGCTCAACCACTGAGCCACCCAGGCATTCCAAGCCTCCAGGACTGACAGAACTCATCCAGGGGCACACATGAAGTGAAGCTTGAGCTATACCATTGGTTGTCTGCACCCTAGTCCTGAGCTCTTTTAGAAAAAGAATGAAATGCCCATCAGATCACTGCCTGTTTCATTTTTTAATATTAAATTTTATTTAAATTCAATTAACATATAGTATATTATTAGTTTCAGAGGTATATGGTCATTGACTTGTCATTTGTATATAACTCCCAGTGCTCATTCCCATCATGTGCCCTCCTTAATGCACATGCCCCAGTTACCTCATCTCCCTATCCCCTTCCCTCCAGCGACCCTCAGTTTTTTTCCTATGGTTAAGAGCCTCTTATGGTTTGTCTCCCTCTCTGATTACATCTTATCTTAATTTTCCTCTTATTTTAATTTTCTCTCCCTTCCCCTATGATCCTGTTTTGTTTCTTAAATTCCACATGAGTGGAATCATATAACCAACTGTCTTTCTCTGGCTTATTAACTTATATTCTCTTATTGACTTATTTCACTTAGCATAATACCCTCTAGTTCCATCCATGTCACTGCAAATGGCAAGATTTCATTATTTAATGGCTGATATGTGTGTGTGTGTGTGTGTGTGTGAGAGAGAGAGAGAGAGAGAGAGAGAGAGAGAGAGAGAGATTTTTATCCATTCATCTGTCGATGGACTTCGGGGCTCTTCCCATAGTTTGACTATTGTGGACATTGCTGTGATCAACATTGGGGTGCAGGTGCCCTTTTGGATCACTACATCTGTACCTTTGGGGCAAGTACCCAGTAGTGCAATTGCTGGTTCGTAGGGTAGCTCTATTTTTAACTTCTTGAGGAACCTCCACACTGTTTTCCAAAGTGGCTGTACCAGCTTGTGTTCCCACCAACAGTGTAAGAGGGTTACTCTTTCTCCTCATCCTTGCAAACATTTGTTGTTTCCTGACTCATTATTTTTAGCCATTCTGACTGGTGTGAGGTGGTATCTCATTGTGGTTTTGATTTGTATTTCCCTGATTATGAGGGATGTGGAGCGTTTTAAATGTGTCTGTTGGCCATTTGTATGTCTTCTTTGGAAAATTTTTGTTCATGTCTTCTGCCCATTTCTTGACTGGATTACTTGTTCTTTGGGTATTGAGTTTGATAAGTTCTTTGTAGATATTGGATACTAGCCCTTCATCTGATGAGGTCACTGCCTGTTTCAAATCTAACTCAACCTCAAGAGTTATGGAAGGGTCAAGGATTGTGAAAGAGCTCAGAGGTCATGCATGGTTTCTTCCCACCTTCCTTCCAGGGAAGGGGGCTACTGGCCCCACTCTGGGCATTCCCAGTCTCCAGCACAGCCTTAACACACAAGGACATTCAGTAGACACATGGATTTATACAGGACTGAGTGCAGCGAACTGCCAGCCCCTATACGCAACCTTCTTGAGGGCTGGTAGGGCCATTTTGGGACTAGCTGAACCTTCCATCCCATATGAGCAGGCATCAGTAGACAGGTTTCAGACAGGACAGTCTTTGGCCTCTGGCCACATAGACAGGCATCTGTGGTCCTCTAGCCAAGGCCAGCCACGGTCTCAACAACCCCCATAGCCAATTACTGAGCTCCTGGCAATTTAACAGGTCCATAGGTAGTGTAGACAGCCCTTCAGGATGTTTCCATTCTGAATATCTGTGTGGTTGAGACAAGCGCCTCCTCCCTCATAGCCTCCTAGCCTGCCAAGAGAGGTAATAACCTGCCAAACATTGAATGTGACTCTGACCACAACAGTCATACAACAGACTGGCCCTGCAGTCCTTTGACCTCACAGTTGTAATGTAGAACTTTGACATGCATACTTGTTAAGAATCAAGGTTATGGGAGCACTGGGTCTCCCAGCGAGCTGTTTCTTACTGAGGCTTCATGGTCTCAGAGAGCCACATGCATGTCCCAAGGCCTGTGGCCTGCCAACTCTGGATTTGTGGTGTGTAATAGTCCTTGGGCCTCTTGCTGGTTCACTAAGGAAAAACATCCTTGCCATCCTCATGTTTGGTCTCTGTTTTTTGTAAAGGAGACAGAAGAGACTGGAAAATGAGCCAGTGTGTTCTTTGGGAATGAGTGATTAATGTGGTTGGGGACAGGTGTGACTCCTGGGTTCCCTCCTCCCAGGGACATGAGTGAGGTGTGTGTGCCTGTCAGTCTCTGAGATGTGAGGACCCCAATACCCAAGCCAGGAACCTTGAGTTTAGCACCAAGAGTGAAGTTGCTTTTTCAGCAAGTAAAAGAAGAGTATCTTGCCATCAGGGAGGACAAGAGCACTGGGTGGGCAGCTGTATGTAGCCCCTAACCCTAAGTGGACCCCCCTCCTTTCTTAGGCTTTAGATTCTGCAATTGTGCAGCAGACCCTTAATGATGTGGAATCTGTTGATTTCCTCACCCCAATATCTGTTCTATGTCCAAGTATAGCACCTCAGCTTTCTTTTAGGAACTTTATCTCCTCTGCTTTCCATCCAAGCAGCTCCAGAGGGCATCAGCCACATTCCACTCACCTCAAAGATGGTTATATGTGATCCAAGTCTAGCCAACCCTGTGCTCCATCTCTGGGGGCTCTGATGGCTTCAAGGATGAGAATGTGATCCAAGCTAGGCCAAAGTCACTTAAAGACATGACTTTTCATGGAACCCAAGGGAAAGAGAAACCCTTACCAGTAGAATGGGCAGTGAGTGGGTGTCAGCCTGGAGTTTCTAGAGATCCCAGATGCAGTGAGAGAGACTATGTCTGCGAATGGGGCTACCCCAAAGACACTTAGTAGGATGGAGAGTTGGAGAGGGTTTAGGTCACATTGTGAGATTGTGAACCCCTGAAACTGCCAGGTTCAAACCCACTCTTACTTTGCCACTTGCAGGCATTAATTTTTTCCACCATTTAAAAGATATTTATTTTACCTTAGCAAGTGTGTCCAGCTTTTGCAATCCAAAAAGTACTAGCTGACACATCCCTGTGATCCTATGCACAGTGTCCTCACTGTTGGTGGGCCAGGGTTAGGTAAGGAAGACTATGTGTCTCAGAGAAGCTCCAAAACAGCTCTGTCTCTTTTCCTTCTCTGGGAAAACCCCAGAGAGGTGGGAGGAAAACCAGCTGAAGGAAGAAGTACCAGGATGACTAGTTGATCAGCTTGTTTTGTCCTTATTTTGGGGTCCATTTTGTTAATGTGTATTTTTACTAGGAAATCACTCATTTCCTCTAGGTTTCCAGTCTGATACAATAAGTTTCCCTTATTTGACCTTGAATTCCTTCTCTCTTTCTATTTTTTTACATAACTGTCACAATTAATGAACAAATATTCATGTTATTATTTACTAAAGTCCATACTTTATTAAGGTTCCCTCTGCTCTAAGTCTTCCTGCTCCATTATTGCATGCAGGGCACCATGTGACATGTGGCCATCATCCCTCTTTAGGCTCTTAGCTGGGACAGTCCCTCAGACTTGTCTTTTTTTTTTTGATGACCTTGACAGTGTTGAAGAGGACTGGTCAGGTATGTTTTACTCATGACTAGACTGGGGTTATGGGATCTGAGGAAGCAGACAACTGCTTTGAAAAGCTATTTCCAAACAAAAATTCACATGCAGTTATGCACAGCAGCTCTATATCTAGTGGTTAAAATCTTAGAGAAATCAGGATTTACTTCAATAGATGAATCCATAAGCAAACGGGGGTCCATTCATGTGAAGAGAGCAGAATATACCACCCCAAAATATACCTCTTTGGCATAGGGATGATTTGGGCTGATTAATTTTAAGAAACAGCAGATACAAGAGAATCTCTGAAAACTGAGCAGAGCTTGCTATTTGGTGAGTGAAATGCACACTTATAAAGGAAAGCACCATTTATGAGTGTCTCCCTCTCTGTATCAGAAGAATGAGTAAATCCCAAGACACTCTTACCAAAAGAGAAGGCACAGACTTAAATCTATGTAACAACCACACTCTCCTTTACTGTGGTTGGCCTGGTAATGTCCCTTAACTGGCCTTCCCACCACCCAAATCTTTCTGTCTTAAGCTGAAGATGGCATTTAGGGTGATGGCTGGGCCACGTCAGGGAGTTACTCCATTTTCCTGGGCATCTCCCATGTAAACAGACCATATGCATGTTATTAAACGTCTGTTTGTTTTTCTCCTCTTTATCTATTCAGCAACAAAAAGTAATAAGCCATCATCCCATACAATGACAAGGATGAATCTTATATGTATTTTGGTAAGTGAAAGAATCCAGTCTGAAAAGGCTACACACTGTATGACCCTATTTATTTATTTATTTATTTATTTATTTATTTATTTATTTATTATTTACTTTTTACTCATTCATTCATTCATTCATTCATAAGATTTTATTTATTTATTCCTGAGAGACACAGAGAGAGGCAGAGACACAGGCTAAGGGAGAAGCAGGCTCCATGCAGGGAGCCCGACGTGGGACTCGATCCCGGGTCTCCAGGATCACACCCTGGGCCAAAGGCAGCCCTAAACCACTGAGCCAGCCAAGCTGCCCTGTACTACCCCTTTTGTAGGACATTCTGGAAAAGGCAAAACAGCAGACATAACAGGATCAAGGTTTGGGGGATTTGAAGTATTCTATGATATTTTAATGATTTATACCTGCCACTATGCATCGGTCAAAATCCAAACATTTTGACATCCCAAACAGTAATCATAATCTACTTAAATCATTTAGGATGTAATATTATCACAGGATGGTATAGGGCCCAAGATCAAGCTGCCTTAAATGTGTACTTTGGCATGTTGATTATTTTGAATAAAGGTTACTTAAGAGCCTATGCAAGGACACTCAGAAGTCCCCCCAAAAAGTCCCCCTGGAAGCAGGAAATAAATATCCCATGTGAAGAACTCCCTGTACCAGGAGGTGAAGAGACTTCCTTATCAACAGAGATGGGAAATTTAGGGCCAAGAAGGCTGTATAAATAATCATTCTTACTTTTTTACTAATTTACTACCCTAGCTCAAATTCTATTTAGAATTCCTTACTAATTGAAGCTCCCAAGGTTACATTTTCTTTGTCCTGTGAATTCTTCACAGGTTTACTTTATTGTTGTTCAAAAAGTATAAAAACTGCCTAGATTGGCCATTTCTTTGGCTCTCAATTTCATTATTGACCCTTCCTGTGTACAGGATTAAGCTTTGGGTTTTTTTCCCTGTTAATCTTTCTCATGTTAGTTTCATTCTTAGTGCAGCTAGGAGAACCTTGGACTGAAGAGAATGCTTCCTCCCTTTCAGTGGAATACAGAATGTGACAAATACTCTATAGTAGAAACATATAGGAAAAAACTCACTGTAGGTTGTATGACAAAAGTGCTGGCATATTTTGGGGTGGCATATTCTACTCTCTTCACATGGATGCACTCCAGTTTGCTTATGGATTCATCTGTTGAAGTAAATCCTGGTTTCTGTAAGATCTTAACCACTAGATAAAGAGCTGCTGTGAATAACTGCATGTGAGATTTTGTTTGGAAATAGCCTTTCAAAGCAGTTGTCTAAATATCAGAAGTATGATTGTTGGATCCTAAAGGTGAGACTTATTTAGCTTTGCAAAAAAACTGCCAGACTGTCTCCTGAAGTGGCCATATGTGCATTCCCCCAGCGTGAAGGACAGGTGCTGTCATTTCTCACCTTCCAGCAGTTGGTATTTTTGTTTTTTGTAGTAGCTTAGGATTTCTAATAGGTGTGCAGCGCTACCTCAGTGTTGTTTAAATTTGTAATCTCCTAATAATAAAGGATGCTGAGCATATTTTGTGTGCCTATGTATTATCTGTACATCTTTGTCCAGCTTCAGATATAAACATGTTATCGATTAGGTTATTTCTGTTTTCCTGAATTATGAGAGTTTTATGTATATTTTAATACAAATCCTTTATCACATGTGTTTTCCAAGTAATTTCTCCCGATGTGGGGCTTGTGTTTCAGTTTTCTGAAAAAGGTCTTTCATAGAGTAAAAGTTTTAATTTTAGGAAGTTCATGTTATCAATTCTTTTATTTTTTTTGTATATTTTTTAATTGGAGTTCAATTGGCCAACATATAGCATAACACCCAGTGCTCATCCCATCAAGTGCTCCCCTCAGTGCCCATCATCCAGTCACCCCAACCCCCCGCCCACCTCCCCTTCCACTACCCCTTGTTCATTTCCCAGAGTTAGGAGTCTTGCATGTTCTGTCTCCCTCTCTGATATTTCCCACTCATTTTTCTCTCCTTTCCCCTTTATTCCCTTTCACTATTTTTATATTCTCCAAATGAATGAGACCATATGTTTGTCCTTCTCTGATTGACTTGCTTCACTCAGCATAATACCCTCTAGGTCCATCCACGTTGAAGCAAACGGTGGGTATTTGTCGTTTCTAATGGCTGAGTAATATTCCATTGTATACACAAACCATATCTTCTTTATCCATTCATCTTTCGATGGACACCGAGGCTCCTTCCACAGTTTGGCTATTGTGGACATTGCTGCTAGAAACATTGGGGTGCAGGTGTCCCAGCATTTCACTGCATCTGTATATTGGGGGTAAATCCCCAGCAGTGCAATTGCTGGGTCGTAGGGCAGATCTATTTTTAACTCTTTGAGGAACCTCCACACAGTTTTCCAGAGTGGCTGCACCGTTCACATTCCCACCAACAGTGCGGAGGGTTCCCCTTTCTCCACATCCTCTCCAACAGGTGTGGTTTCCTGCCTTGTTAATTTTCCCCATTCTCACTGGGGTGAGCCGGTATCTCATTGTGGTTTTGATTTGTATTTCCCTGATGGCCAGTGATGTGGAGCATTTTCTCATGTGTGTGTTGGCCATGTCTATGTCTTCCTCTGAGAGGTTTCTGTTCACGTCTTTTGCCCATTTCATGATTTGATTCTTTGTTTCTTTGCTGTTGAGTTTAATCAGTTCCTTATAGATCTTGGATACTAGCCCTTTATCTGATACGTCATTTGCAAATATCTTCTCCCATTCTGTAGGTTGTCTTTGAGTTTTGTTGACGGTTTCTTTTGCTGTGCAGAAGCTTTTTATCTTGATTAGGTCCCAATAATTCATTTTTGCTTTTGTTTCTTTTGCCTTCATAGATGTATCTTGCAAGAAGTTACTGTGGCCAAGTTCGAAAAGGGTGTTGGCTTGTCCTCCTCTAGGATTTTGATGGATTCTTGTCTCACATTTAGATCTTTCATCCATTTTGAGTTTATCTTTGTGTTTGGTGTAAGAGAATGGTCTAGTTCCATTCTTCTGCACGTGGATGTCCAATTTTCCCAGCAGCATTTATTGAAGAGACTGTCCTTCCAGTGCATAGTCTTTCCTGCTTTGTCGAATACTAGTTGACCATAAAGTTGAGGGTTCACTTCTGGATTCTCTATTGATCTATGTGTCTGTTTTTGTGCCAGGACCACCCTGTCTTGATGACCACAGCTTTGTAGCACAATCTGAAATCTGGCATTGTGATGCCCCCAGCTATGGTTTTCTTTTTTAATATTCCCCTGGCTATTTGGGGTCTTTTCTGATTCTACACAAATTGTAAGATGATTTGTTCCAACTCTCTGAAGAAACTCTGTGGTATTTTGATAGGGATTGCATTAAATGTGTACATCACCCTGGATAGCATTGACATTTTCATGATATTAATTCTTCCAATCCATAAGCATAGAATATTTTTCCATCTCTTTGTGTCTTCCTCCATTTCTTTCAGAAGTGTTCTGTAGTTTTTAGGGTATAGATCCTTTACCCCTTTGGTTAGGTTTATTCCTAGGTATCTTATGCTTTGGGGTGCAATTGTAAATGGGATTGACTCCTTAATTTCTCTTTTTTCAGTCTCATT
>CM052495.1:23721-41986 GCA_028533335.1 Chrysocyon brachyurus | reverse complement strand
CCACACTGCCGAATTGCTGTATGAGTTCTAGCAATTTTGGGGTGGAGTCTTTTGGGTTTTCTGTGTACAGTATCATGTCATCTGAAAAAAGAGAGAGTTTGACTTCTTCTTTGCCAATTTGAATGCCTTTTATTTCTTTTTTGTTGCCTGATTGCTGAGGCTAGGACTTCTAGTACTATGTTGAATAGCAGCAGTGAGAGTGGACATCCCTGTCGTGTTCTTGATCTTACGGGAAAGGCTCCCAGTATTTCCCCATTGAGAATGATATTTGCTGTGGGCTTTTCGTAGATGGCTTTTAAGATGCTGATGAATGTTCCCTCTATCCCTACACTCTGAAGAGTTTTGATCAGGAATGGATGCTGTAGTTTGTCAAATTCTTTCTCTGCATCTATTGAGAGGATCATATGCTTATTGTTTTTTCTCTTGTTGCTATGATCTATCACATTAATTGTTTTATGAGTGTTGAACCAGCCTTGCATCCCGGGGATAAATCCCACTTGGTCATGGTGAATAATCTTCTTAATGTACTGTTGGATCAAAAAAAAAAAAAGTACTGTTGGATCCTATTGGCTAGTGTCTTGTTGAGAATTTTTGCATCTGTGTTCCTCAGGGATATTGGTCTATAATTCTTTTTGGTGGGGTCTTTGTCTGGTTTTGGAATTAAGGTGATGCTGGCCTCATAGAATGCATTTGGAAGTACTCCATCTCTATCTTTGGGAACAGCCTTAGTAGAATAGGTGTGGTTTCTTCCTTAAATGTTTGATAGAATTCCCCTGGGAAGCCTTC
This sequence comes from Chrysocyon brachyurus, assembly GCA_028533335.1. Lineage (NCBI taxonomy): Eukaryota > Metazoa > Chordata > Mammalia > Carnivora > Canidae > Chrysocyon > Chrysocyon brachyurus. Next base: position 41,200 of record CM052495.1, on the reverse strand, counting down.
TGGCCCTGGACTTTTGTGTCTTGGAAGGTTGTTGATGACTGCTTCAATTTCTTCCCTGTTTATCAGCCTGTTCAGGTTTCTGTTTCTTTCTGTTCTAGTTTTGGTAGTTTGTGGTTTTCCAGAAATGTGTCCATTTCTTCTAGATTGCCTAATTTATTGACATATAGCTGCTCGTATGTTTTTAAAATAGTTTTTATTTCCGTGGTATTGGTGGTGATCTCTCCTTTCTCATTCATGATTTTATTAATTTGAGTCTTTTCTTTTTTTTAATAAGGCTGGCTAATGGATTATCTATCTTATCAATTCTTTCAAAGAACCAACTCCTGGTTTTGTTGATCTGTTCTACAGTTCATCTGGTCTCTATCTCATTGAGTTCTGCTCAAATCTTTATTAACTCTCTTCTTCTGCTTGGTGTAGGTTTTATTTGCTGGTCTTTCTCCAGTTCCTTTAGATGCAAGGTTAGCTTGTGTATTTGAGTTTTTTCCAATTTTGGGGGGGATGCTTGTATTGCGATGTATTTCCCTCTCAGGACTGCTTTTGCTGTATCGCAACGATTTTGAATGGTTGTATCTTCATTCTCATTAGTTTCCATGAAACTTTTTAATTCTTCTCTAATTTCCTGGTTGACCCTTTCATCTTTCAGCAGGATGGTCTTTAACCTCCACATGTTTGAATTGCTTCCAAATTTCTTCTTGTGATTAAGTTCAATTTTTAAAAAATTATGGTCTGAAAATATGCAGCAGATAATTCCAATCTTTTGGTATTGGTTGAGACCTGATTTGTGATCCAGTATGTGGTCTATTGTGGAGAAATTTCCATGTGCACTTGAGAAGAATGTGTATTCAGTTGCGTTTGGATGTAATGTTCTGTAAATATCTGTGAAATCCATCTGGTCCAGTGTATCATTTAAAGCTCTCGTTTCTTTGGAGATATTATGCTTAGAATATCTATCAATTGCAGAAAGCACCATATTGAAGTCTCCCAGTATTAGTGTATAATTATCTGTCTTTACTTTATTTTTAATTGATTGATATACTTGGCAACTCCCACATTAAGGGCATAAATATTCATGATTGTTAGGTCCTCTTGTTGGATAGATCCTTGAAGTATGATATGGTGTCTCTCTTCATCTCTTACTACAGTCTTTGGGATAAAATTTAATTTATCTGATATGGGGATTGCTACCCCTGCTTTCTTTTGAGGACCATTTGAATGGTAAATGGTTCTCCAACCTTTCATTTTCAGGCTGTGGGTTTCCTTGGGTCTAAAATGAGTCTCTTGGGGGATCCCTGGGTGCCTCGGCGGTTTAGCGCCTACCTTTGGCCCAGGGCGCGATCCTGGGGTCCCAGGATCGAGTCCCGCATCGGGCTCCTGGCATGGAGCCTGCTTCTCCCGCTGCCTATATCTCTGCCTCTATCATAAATGAGTAAATAAAATATTTTTAAAAAGTAAAATAAAATAAGTCTCTTGTAGACCGCAAATAAATGGTTCTTGCTTTTTTATCCAGTCTTAAACCCTGCACCTTTTGATGGCGTCATTAAGCCCGTTCACGTTCAGAGTTACTATTGAAAGATATGAATTTAGTGTCATCATGATACCTATTCAGTCCCTGTTTTTGTGGATTGTTTCCTTGGAATTCCTCTTTCTTTTACAGAGTCCCCCTTAATATTTCTTGCAGAGCTGGTTTGGTGGTCACATATTCTTTCAGTTCCTGCCTATCTTGGAAGCTCTTTATCTCTCCTTCTATTCTGAATGAGAGCCTTGCTGGATAGAATATTCTTGGCTGCATGTTCTTCTCATTCAGGACCCTGAATATTCCTGCCAGCCCTTTCTGGTCTGCCAGGTCTCTGTGGAGAGGTCTGCTGTGAATCTAATATTTTTCCCCATATAAGTTAGGGATCTCTTGTCTCTCACTGCTTTAAGGATTTTATCTTTGGAATTTGCACATTTCACTATTAAATGTCGAGGTGTCGAATGCTTTTTTATTGATTTTAGGTGGGGAGGGATCTATCTCCTGGATATGAATGCCTAGTTCCCTCCTCAAATTAGGGAAATTTTCAGCTATGATTTGTTCAAATATGCTTTCTGGTCCTCCATCCCTCTTAGCACCCTCTGGAACCCCAATTAAATGTAAATTTTTCCTTCTGAGGCTGTCATTTATTTCCCTTAACCTTTCCTCATGGTCTGTTGTTTTTCTCTTTTTTCCTCAGCTTCCTTCCTTGCCATCCACTTGTCTTCTATGTCACTCATTCGTTCTTCTACCCCATTAACCCTCGCCGTTAGGACCTCCAGTTTGGATTGCATCTCATTTAACTGATTTTTAATTTTGGCCTGAGTAGATCTAAATTCTGCAGTCATGAAGTCTCTTTAATCCTTTATGCTTTTTTCCAGAGCCACCAGTAGCTTTATAATTGTGCTTCTGAATTGGCTTTCTGACATCGAATTGTAATCCAAATTCTGTAACTCTGTGGCAGAGTACTGTTTCTGATTCTTTTCTTATTTTTTCTTATTTCTAGTCATTTTGCTCAGTGCAGAGTGGCTAAAAACGAGTTATACTGGAAAAAGGAAAAAAGACAAGGAGGGGTATCCTCTGTTTCTATATACTGTAAATCCCTCGACTTCCCCTGGAGCTTTCCAGTGCTGCTAGGCCAAGAACTTGCTCTTCCCCTGTCCTTCCAGCTGGTCTTCTGGGGGACGGGCCTTCTGTGCTGATTCTCAGGTGTGTGCACCTGGGGAAGCTGCCCGGCCCCCTGCCAGGTGCATGGCTCAGTGGGAGCTGTTTATCTTGTGAGGCCCCTGTTCCCTGGTGGCCTGGCTCTGTCCCAGGCACAGGGTGACACCAGGAGGAACAACAAGACTGGTGGCGGCCAGGTCTCCAGCTCTGGAGTCAGCTCCCACAGTAACTACCACAGTCTCCCAGTGTGTGCTGGCCTGGATGCTCCTGGGGCGGGGGCGCTGATCTGCACAGCTTGGGGGCGCCTGGCAGCAGGAGTGTCTTTGCTGTCCTTGGCCCTCTCTGCCTCCGACTGTCCCAGGGGGACTGCAGGATCCTGGGCTGTGTTCCCCGGCGCCCTGGAATCTGGGGCCTGTGCTGCTGGAATTGCACTTCTGAGGCCGTGGCCCCTGAAGGCAGCAGGGCGAGGCCCACTCTGCCCAGAGCCACTGCCTGAGCTTCTCCTGAGGCCCCATGGGGCAGGAGCTCCAGCCCTTTACCGAGCTTCGCCCACAGTCTGTGGTGTGCTCTCCCTGGGGCACACTTTTTCTGTTAGTGACCTCGGGAGATGAGGCTTCACTGTCCCTACTGCGATTCTGCCTGGTTTCTCTGCTAAGCACCCTTCCATCCAGAAAGAATCTGGTGTGGATTTTTAAAAGTTTTTGCTTCCCTGGGGCTGGGCCTTCCTGTCTCAGAGGCTCTCACTGCCCCCTTTAGCCTGGCTTCTCACGGGGCCCCTCCCCCACTGGATTCTTTTTTTTCCCCCGCCCTCTTACCTTGTTAGAAGCACAAACTCTTCTCTCTGTAGCACTCCAGGTGTTCTCTATTTATCAGGTTGAATTCATAGGTTTTCAGGATGATTTGAAAGTTATCTAGGTAAGTTGATAGGGACTGTTCACTTGGGGACCCTACTCCTCCGACATCTTGCCGTGCCCACTATCAATTCTTTTGTTTTGTGGATTGGCTTATGATGTTGTGTTAAAACTCTTCACCTGTGTTATAACCAAGGTCACGTACGTTTTCCTTTGTTTTCTTTTTGATATTTTGATAGTTTTGTGTTTTAAATTTGTCTACATTTTTTTAAGGTTATTTATTCCTGACAGACACAGAGAAAGGCAGAGACATACAGGGAGAAGCAGGCCCCCTGTGGGGAGCCCGATGTGGGACTCTATCCCAAGATCATGGCCTGAGCCAAAGGCAGACGCTCAACCGCTGAGCCACCCAGGCGTCCCTACCTACAAATTTGAGTGAATTTTGGTATAAGTTGTAAAGTTCATATCTGAATTTTATTTTATTATGTATGGTTTCCAAATAATCCATCTCCAGAAGATGTCAGGGGATATTTGGCTCAATTTCAGTTTGAATTTCCAAAACTTAATGGATTCAGCTGGACTCCAACTGGGGACAGATGCCTCCACTGAACAGTGCAGCGTTTCCTGCACTGCCTCCACTGCCCACAGGGGGGCACCCGAGCCTAGCTCCCCTAGCCATGGGAGAATGCGCCTCAGAAACTTCTTGCGGAAGAAAGACCTCAGGCTGCATCCACAGGAGCCCAGTGGGGTTTTTTTTTTTTTTTTGTATATATTTTTATTGGAATTCAATTTGCCAACATTTAGCATAACACCCAGTGCTCATCCCATCAAGTGCCCCCCTCAGTGCCCGTCACCCAGTCACCCCCACGCCCCGCCCACCTCCCCTTCCACTGCACCTTGTTCATTTCCCAGAGTTAGGAGTCTCTCATGTTCTGTCACCCTCACTGATATTTCCCACTCAGTTCCTCTCCTTTTCCCTCTAATCCCTTTCACTACTTCTTATATATAAGTAGCCCAGTCTTGTAGGAGTCGTTGTGTGGAAGAGGGATGTTGAGCTGCGTCCATGCTGAAAGGACCCGCTGTGAAGGATGTGGGTCTGCGTCCACCCTGACAGGAGGAGCCCTCTCCTCCTCAGGACCGGCTGTGGGGGCTTCGGGAGGACATGTGGCTGTGTCTATACTGACAGTAGCCCAGCCTCCTCAGGACCCCTTATGGAGGCTTTGGGACGTCATGGGGTGGCGTGCATGCCAACAGGAGCCCCGCTTCCTTAGGACTCTCTGTGGAGGGTTCTGGAAGACATGGGTCTGCATCAATGCCAACAGGAGCCCTGGCCCTCTCAGGACCCACTGTGGAGGGATGTGGGCCCCTGTCCAAGCTGACAGGAGCCTCCTCGGGACCCTCCGTAGGAAGAGCAGGTGGGGAGAAGCTGCCTGGGAGGGGGGTGCTAAGGGGGTCTGCGTTCACAGGACCCCACTGAGGAAGGGCACGCTGCAGGAACACTGGGGTTTCCGTGGGTGTGTCTGGTGACTTGGGGTCCCGTGGGGGGCTGCAGGGGCCCCCTTTCTGAGCTCGGGATCCGCAGGGCTGGTCGGTGTGGCATTTGGTTCCTGCGGCTCCTCAGGCCGTCTGCAGTCATGGTTCTCCTGCCACCTGGGTCCTTCCTGTGTCCACACCACTTTGGGGTTGTTTGTTCTGTGTGAAAACGCTTCTGGGAGTTTGGGAGTGACTGTACTGACTGTATAGATGGCTTTGGGGAGAATAGGTATTTTCACAGCATCGGTTCTTCCCAATGGGTTCTTCCCATCGCTGAGCACAGAGGATTTTTCCATCCGTGTGTCTCCCTGAGTTTCTGTCATCAGTGTCTTAACATGTTTCAGACACACCTCCTGCTTAAACTTACTCCTATGTGTTTCATTCTTTTTGATGCAGCTATAAATGAGACTGTTTTCCAAATTTCCCTCTCTGGTGGCTCGTTGTGAGTGTGTGGAAATGCAATTGATTTATGGTTTTTTTGTTCTTATTAAAATCAATTAGCCAACAAAGTACATCATTAGTTTCAAATGTAGTGTTCGTTGATTTTTCAGTTGTGTATACACCCAGCACTCTTCAATTGATTTTTGTATATTGGTTTTGTATCCTGTAGGGTTTTAAATGTATTAGTTCTCTTAACCTTAAAAATAACACTGCCACTTACTTTGCCAGCAAAATGTGTTTATTCAGGAATAGCAGAGACTTGCAATCCGGGACAAGCACGCTGTAGCCAAAAACACAGGCAAGAGCAAGAAACAAAGGAGAGGGACTTTATTTCACAGAGAAGAAAGTTGGGAGAATTGTTTTGAAGGAAAGTACCCTGGATAAAAGCAAGGTTTTAGGTGATGGAGGTTTTTCACTGGCTGAGCTATGGAGGTGGGGGGTCAAGGTCTTGTAGGACATTCCCTGAACTTCCCCTGTTGGGGCCTGTCCCTGAGAAATCTCTCCTGTGGAGGGTTCTAATGTTGGGGTCTGTACTTGACAATTGTTCTTATAATTAACACGGGGTGGTGGGCTCCCCTTCCAGCATCCCCTTCTAGAATCCCCTTACCAAAGTTTCATTCATTAATTTTCACAGTTCAACAGTTTTTGTGGAGCATTGTGGAAAGTTGGAATTCCAAATCCCACTGCCTCTGCACCCCGGACACAGGTGCCACTGATTTAATCCTTCCAGGTGCCTCTTGCTAACATGTGGCCTCCTATAAGGGCAAGTGGCCTCTCAGCTGTGGATGAGCTCGGTGTGGGTAGAGTTTGGCCTCCATCACAAAGTGTGATATCACCTCTGCCTCTCTGGCCAGGTGCTGACATGGTCGTTTGGAAGAGTAACTTACTCTGCAGAGATTTCAAACCTGCAATAAACTTGTCAGAGCAGCACAAATACCCCTCATGTAAACCCTCAGACTCCCCAACTATCATCTCTTTACCACATTTGCCACTTCACAAGGAATAATTCAGTGTGTTTTAGTCTAATCAAGGACACTTTCCCAAAAGGAAGCACCACATAACCCTATATGAGGAAATGATTACACATGAAACATTTTAACCTGAAGCACAGTTTTCAACTGTGTCCACCTGCCCACTATCTAAAATGACTTAACCATTATAATCCAATTTTCTAATTCAGGTGAGGGTTAGGTTTAGGCCTTAGGGGTTAGGATTAGGGTTTAGGGATGAAGTTAGGGTGAGGGTCAGTCTCTGGGTTTGTGTTGAGGGGGACTGAACATGGGGGTGCCCTTAGGTTTTCCTTCAGATTTCTCCTGCTTAGCTCCTTTCTGGTTATCCAAATGGTAAGATTTGCTTCTGTGTTGCGGGTTGAGTCTTCTGATGTTAATCAGATGTACCAAGTATTTCAGAGTTTGGAGCCAAGCTTAGGGCTGTGTAGTATCAGAACTTGATCTAGGGTTAGGGCTAGGGTCCAGGAGCTTGGTGATGCTAATCTGCCAGGTGTGTGGAGACCTGCTTGGTGGTATGATTTGAATATAATGGTTAGGGTGAGGGTCAGATTCTAGGTTTGTGTTCAGGGGTGCCCTGAATGTGTAGGTGGGCTTACATTTTCCATGAGACATCACTTATACAAGATACTCTCCAATCTTTAAAAGGGTATGCTTTCATTCTGTGTTACTGGCTGAGTCTTCTGGTGTTGCTCAGGTGTTCCAAATCTCTTGGTGTTTGGAAACAGGCTTTTGGGCTGGGTAGTGACACAACTCAATCTACTGTTAGTCAGAGCTCGGGAGCTTGCAGGTTTCTATTTGCCATCAGGGTGGAGACCATCAGGTGAGGTGAGAATGGGGGTCAGACTCAGGGTTGTTCAGGGGAAAGATGACTGTGTAGGGTGGCTTAACTGTTTCTCCAGAATTCTCCTGCTCTCTTTTCCAGTCTTCAAAATGGCAGGATCGGGGATTCCTGGGTTGCTCAGTGGTTTAGAGCCTGCCTTTGGCCCGGGGCGCGATCCTGGAGTCCTGGGATCGAGTCCCACGTTGGGCTCCCGGCATGGAGCCTGCTTCTCCCTCCTCCTGTGTCTCTGCCACTCTCTCTCTCTATCATAAAATAAATAAATCTTTTTTTTTTTTAATGGCAGGATCTCCTCCTGTGTTGCTGGCTGAGATTTCTGGTATGGATCAAGTGTCCCGAATCCCTCAGGGTTCAGAGTGAGGCTTTGGGGCTGGGTCGAGAAAAAAACACAATCTAGGATTAGGGTTGGGACTCAGTGGCTGAAGGATACCCTGTTCTGGCAGTGTGGAGACCAGAGGGCTGAGTTGGGGGCAAGGGTTAGGCTGTAGCCAGGTTTAGGGTTAGTGATCAGAGAGGTGCTGAACATGAGGGTGGTTTAGGACATCCTTCAGATATCTCCTGTTCTAGATGTATGCAAGTCTTTAAAATGGCATGATTTCTTCCTGTGTTGCTGGCCGAGTTCTGGTGTTTTCAGGCATTCCAAGTTCCTTGGGATTCAGAGATAGGATTGGGAGCTAGGTCAGGTCAGAATGCAATCTAGGGTTAGGGTTAGAAGCCAGGAGCTTCAAGGTCCTGTGTGCTAGCAGTGAGGAGGTCTGCCAGGAGCTGCACTTAGGCTGAGACTGAGATACAGGGTTGGGATTCAGGTGGGAGCAGAACATGGGGGTTGGCTCAGGTGGTCATTGGGATTTCTCCTGCTCTCACATTTTTCTCGTTTTCAAGTCAGTTTTACTGTGTTGTTGGCTGAGACTTCTGGTGTTGTGCAGGTGTGCCAAATCTCTGGGGATTTGGATCAGGCTTTGGGGTCTGGTCATTCAGAACCCTGACCAGGTTTAGGGTTAGGACTCAAGAGCTTTGAGAGTCCTATCAGCAGGCAGTGTGGAGAGGTTGAGGGGAGAAGTTAGACTGAGGTTCAGGTTTCATGTTCAGGGGTGAGCTGAACATGGGTCTTGGCTTAGGGAGTCCTTTTAATATCTTGTGCTCTCACTATTTTTGGTCTTCCAAATGGCATGATTTCTTCCTTTCTTGCTGGCTGAGACTTCCTGTGTCCCTTTGCATCTGAATTTTCTTGGAATATGATGAGCCAGGTTTTCAGGCTGAATCAGTTCAGAACTGAAATCAGGATTAGGGTTACATCCCAGGAGTTGGAGGGTCCATTCTGCCTGGACTCTGGAGGTGCTCCAGGAGGACTGAATTGAGGGTAGTGATTAGTCTGAGGCTCAGGCTTAGACTTGCGGTTTAGGGGCACATTGAATGTAGGGATTGGCTCAGTTCATCTTTCTAATTTCTCCTGTGCTGGGTACTTGTTGATCTTCCAAATGGCACAATTTTCTCTTTGTTGCTGGCTGAGAATACTGGTGTTACTCAGGTGTCCAAAATTCCTCAGTGTTTGGGGCCAGGATCTCAGGCTGGCTCAGTTCAGAACCGAATCTATGGTTAGGGTTAAGGCCAGGAGCTTGCAGGGTCCAATCTGCCCACAGCGTGGAGACCCTGTGGGACCAGTGAATTGAGGGCAGCAGTTCAGCTGAGCCTCAGGCTCAGGGTTTGCCTTCAGGGGGATGCTGAATATGAGGCTTGGCCAAGGGTTTCCTTCTGATGTCTTGTGCTCTGGTATTTCCCACTCTTCTAAATGGCACAGTTTCCTTCTCTGTTGTTGGCTGAGCATTCTGATGGCATTCAGGTGCCCCAAATCCCTTGGTTTTCAGAGCCAGTCCTTGGGACTGGGTTGGGTTAGAACCCAATCCTAGGGTTAGTTTAGGGTTGGGACCCAAGAGCTCAGAGGGATCTGTCTGCCAGGAGTGTGGATACCCTCCACAAACATTGAATTGAGGGCAGTAGTTAAGCTGAGGCTCAGGCAAAGGTTGGTGTTTAGATGGATGCTGAACGTGGGACTGGCCTCAGAGTTTCCTTTCAATATTTCATGCTCTATTTGACAGTCTTCCAAATGGCCTGATTGTCTCTTGTGTTGCTGCTCAAGACTTCTGGGGTTTCCAGGTATCCCAAATTCCTTGGGGGTTTGGAGCAGGATATGTGCCTGGGTTGGTTCAAAACCCAATTTAGGGTTAGAGTTAGGGCCCAGAAGCTTGTGGGGTCTTATCTGGCAGCAATGTGAAGACTATCTTGAAGCCCTGAATTGAGGGTGCTGGTGAGCCTGAGGCTCAGTTTCAGGATTTGTTCTCAAGGAGTGGCTAAACTTTGGGCTTGGTCCAAGATACCATTTTGATATGTTAATGCTCTTTTTATTTGCCTGTCTTCCAAAAGGCGCAATTTCTGTCTATATTGTGGCTTGAATTTCTGGGGTTATTCAGGTGTACCTAATTCCTCAGGGATTGGGACCAGGATTTCTACTGAGTCAGTTCAGAATCCAATCTAGCATTAGGGTTAAGGCCCAGGAGCTTGCAGGGCCCAATCTGCCAGGCGTGTGCAGACCCTGCAGGAGTGCCGAATTAAGGGCAGCTATTTGGCTAAGTCTCAGGTTTAGGGTTTGTCTTCTGGGGGTGCTGAACATGGGGCTTGGCTCAGGGTGCCCTTCAGATTTCTTGTGCTCTATTTGCCAGTCTTCCAAATATCACAATTTCCATCTATGTTGTGAATCGACACTTCTCGGGTGCAAGACAGTCCCAAAGTTCTTAGCTTGGCTCAGGGATTACTTCAAATATTTCATATTCTTGGTATTGGCCACTCTTACAAATGGCATGATTACCTTCTCTGTTGTTGGATGAGCCTTCTGGTGTTATTCAGGCTCCCCAAACCCCTTGATGTCTTGAATCAGTCTTTGGGGCTGGGTTGGGCCAGAAACCAATCAAGAGTTAGAGTGCAAGAGCATGTGGGGTCCTAGCTGGTAGCAGTGCAGAGACTATGCTGGAATGCTGAATTGAGAGGGCCGTTAGCCTGAGAATCAGTCTCAGGATTTGTGTCCAAGGTGTTGAATGTGGGGCTTGGGTCCAGGTGTCATTTCAGTCTCTCGTGCTCTCTTTAATGGCTGGTCTCCCAAATGGCACTATTTCCATCTATGTAGCATGCTGGTGCTTCTGAGGTCCACCAGCATCCCAAATACCTCGGGGTTCAAGGCCAGACTGCAGTCTGGGTCAGTTCATAACATAATCTAGGGTTAGAATTAGGATGAAATAGCTCATGTGTTCCTAGCTGTTGGCACTGTGGAGACCGTCCTGGAATGCTGAATTGAGAACAACTGTTACCCCAAGGCACAGTCTCATGTATTGTGTCCAGGGGGTCATTGAACGTGGGGCTTGGGTCCAGGTGTTGTGTCAATTTGTCGTCCTCTCTCTATTGGGTGGTCTTACAAATGGCACAATTTTTGTTTATGTAGCAGGCTGATAGTTCTGGAGTTGCTCAAGCATCCCAAATATCTTGGGGTTTGGGACAGGATTTTGGGCTGGACCATTTGGAAGCCAAATTTAGGGTTAGGGTTATGGCACAGGAGTGTGTGGAGTCCTAGCTGGAGGCAGTGTGGAGACATCCTGGAATGTTGAATTGAGGGTGGCCATTAGCCCGAGGCTCATTATCAGGATTTGTGTAAAGGGGGTCATTGAATGTGGGTCTCGGTTATGGGTGTTGTTTAGGTCTGTCATGCTTCTCTATTGGCCAGTATTGTGAATACCCACGATATCCGTCTATGTTGCAGTCTAACATTTCTGGGGTTGTTTCTGTGTCCAATATTCAGTGGGGTTTGGGGCCAGGATTTGGGGCTGAGTAAGTTAGCCCAATATAGGGTTAGGGGCAGAAGCTCATGGGGTTATGGCTAGAAAGAGTGTGGAGACCGTCCTGGAATGCTGAATTGAAGGCAACCATTATCCTGAGGCTCAGTCTCAGAATTTGTCTTGTGTGAGTGTTTAAAGTGGGACTCAGGCCTGGGCATCCTATCACTCTGTCATGATCTCTCTATTGGCCAGTTTAACAAGTGGCACAACTTCCATCTATGTTACAGTTTGACAATTCTGGGGTTGGTCCAGTGTCCCAAATTCCTTGGAGTTCACAACCAGGATATTGGGCTGGGTCATTTTGGAGCCCAAATTAGGTTTAGAGATAGGGTGCAGGAGATTTGGGGCCCTAGCTTGGGACAGTGTGGGGACTGTTGTGGAATGCTGAATTGAGGGTGACTGATAGCCTGAGATTCTGTCTCATCAATTGTGTCTGGTAGGACATTGAACTTGGAGCTTGGGTACATGTATCCTTTCACCATGTTGTGTTCTCTCTATTGGCTGGTCTTCCTAATGGCATGATTTCCATCTAAGTTATGGCCTGACACTTTTGGGTCACGCTAGCGTTCCCAATTTCCAGGGTTTTGTGGGCAGGATCTTGTGGGCTATTTTGAGCCAAGTTTAGGGTAAGAGTTAGGGCACAGGAGCTTGTGGGGACCTAGCTGGAGGCAGTGTGGAGACAGACCTGGAATGCTAATTTGAGGGCAGCCGTTAGCCCAAGGCTCAGGCTTAGAATTTGTTGCCAGCAGGTCATTGAATGTGAGGCTCAGTTCCAGGAATCATTTGCATTTGTTGAGCTCTCTCTAATGCTGGTTTTCCGAATGGCTTGATTTCCATCCATGTTGGGGCCTGACCCTTCTTGTGTCAGTCTGGCATTCCCAATTCCTCGGAGTTCATGGTCAGGATTTTGTATTGGGTGATTTCTGAGTGCAAGTTAGGGTTAAGGTACAGGAGCTCGTTGCATCCTAGATGATGATGTCAGTGTCAACACCGTCATGGAAGCTGAATTGAAGGTGACTATTAGGCCTAGGATTGCACTAAGGACTTCTGTCCAAGGGGTCTTTGAATGTGGGGTTCAGTTGTGAGTGTTGATTGGATTGTCATCCTCTCTCTAATGGCCAGTCTTCCAAATGGCACAATTTCCATCTATGTTCCAGGCAGGCACTGGACCCTGGGCTATGTCATTTTGGGGCCCAAATGAGGGTTAGGGTTAGGATGAATATTTTCAAGGTTACCTAGATAGAGGATGTGTGGAGACTGATGGGATGCTGAATTGAGGGTGGTTATCCTGAGGTTCAGTCTCAAGATTGGTGTCCAATAGGTTGTTGAATGTGACGCTCAGTCCTGGGTGTCATTTCTATTTGTCTTCCTCTCTCATTTGGCCAGTCATCCAAATGGCATGATTTCCCTCTGTGTTGCAGTCTCAAACTTCTGGGGTTGGACAGGCATCCCAAAATCCTATGGATTTGCAGCAAGATTTGGGACAAAATATTTTTCAGGCAAAAATTAGGGTTAGGGTTACCAAGCTAGAGCTCCTGTGTTCCAAGATTGAAGCACTGTGAAAACCGTCCATGAATACAGAATTGAGAGCAGACTTTAGCCTGATGATTGATTTCAGGATGTGTTCTACAAGGCGTCATTTAATGTCTGACTCAGTACCGGGTGTCCTTTTGATTTGTCACCTCTCTCAATTCGCCAGTATTCCAAATGGCACAATCTCAATCTTTGTTGCTTGCCGACAATTCCGGCATTGGTTAAGGGACCCAAATTGCTTGCAGTTTACGGGCAGAGTATGGGGCTGGGGTCATTTCAGAGCTCGAGGTAGCATGAGGGTTAGTTGGCAGGAGCACTTAGGGTCCTTGCTGGGGGCAGTGTGGAGAGCGTCTAGGAATGTTGAAATCACAGCAGCTATTACGCTAAGATTTAGTCTCAGGAATTGTTTCTGGAGGGTCAGAACACTGGGGACTCCTGTCTCAGGGTGCTTCCAGTCTGTGCCGTACTTTCTGTTGGCGAAGTTTCGGTGTGGAACGATTTCCGTCATTGTGGCAGTGCGATGCTTCCTGCGACAAACCCCTTCCCCAATTCTGGAGGTGCGGGTGCGATTGCTGGCCAGGTGAGTTCCAACCCTCACTGAGGGTTCGGCTGAGGGTACGGGAGCTCGTGGGGTCCTAGGAAGTGGTACGGTGCAGATCGTTCTGGATATCGGAATCGAGAGGAAGGCTAAGCCCTCGGCTGAAAGTCAGGTTTTGTGTTCAAGGGGGTCGTGGAAAGTGAGGCTCCTTTTGGTGTTCATGTGCCTTTGTCGTGGCCTCTCTATTGTCTGTTCTTCCAAGTGGGACAACATCCCTCTGTGCTGCGGGCCGACACTTACGGGGACGGCGTGGCAGCGTACGTGTTGGGCATTCTCGGCCAACATTGTGGGCAACGTCACCTCAGAGGCAAGATTCGGGTTCTATTTGGAGTGGGAGAGCCCGTGGGTGGGTCTTTGAGGGAGGAAGTATGGAGACCCCCCCTGAAATGTTGAATGAAGGCCGGCCTGTAGCCTGAAGATGAGTCTGTGGGTTTGGGACCAAGAGGTGGTTGACAAGTGACTCGCTTCCGGATTCCTTTCACACAGTGTCGCTATTTGTCAACTAGCCTGCGTTTTCTGGTCAGCCATCGCCTGAGTGTTGAGGGCTGAGACTTGTGTCATCGGTGAGGCAAAGGAAATTCCTTGGGGTCTTCAGCGAGACCGTTGGTCTCAGTGATTGCAGCACAATTGTGCGTGAAAGAGCTTGATCCGGAGTGGGTGGGGACACTGAAGAGGCAAAGTGGGATGCTGAATGGAGGAGGACCGCGAGAGTGGGGCTCAGTCACAGGGACAGTTACCAGTGGCTGATGGCACGTGAAGTTCAGGGGCAGCTGTCTTTCCCTCGGTTGGGCATGCTCTATGGGCCACGGTTCCAAATGGCACATTTGTCATCTATGTTACCCTTTGAGCCCATTCTGATGCTCTGGCATCCTCCATCCCTTGGGATTCGGGACCCCACTTGTGGGTGTCATCACTTCCAAACCTCCTGTAAGGGTATCATTTGGGGGCATTAGTTTTTGGGGCCTGGATGGAGGCTGTGTGGGGTCCGTGGTGGGATCATGAGTTGAGGGCAGCCGGTAGGCTGAGTGAGGCTCACTCTAAGGGTTTGTTAGCCCAGCAACGGTGAACCTGGGGCTGGCTTCTGCGTGTCTTTTCCAGTTGGCGTCTTCACTCTGAGGGGCTGGTCTTCCAAATATTCCGGTTTCCATCAACGTTGCGGTCTAAAAGTTCACAGGTCGATCCGCCAGCAGAAACTGCTCAGGGGCTTTAGCCAGTACAGTTGACCATGTCTCAGCCCAAATAAGGGCTTCGGGACTGTGTGTGGGAGCCATGAAACTTAGGGCTCAGCTCTCAGCATCCTCTCACTGTCTTGTGCACTCCCTGATGTCTGTTTCTCCCGAAGAGGAGATGTCCAACTCTGGAATGGTGGAACACGTCTTCCTTCCTTCCAACGTCCCAATCTCACAGGCATTTGGACCCATGTCAGTTTGTGGAATATTTGGTAGCTCTAATCAGGGTGTGAGTTAGGGATCAGGAGTTCATGGAATTCTAGGAAGAGGCACTGTCGAGTCCGCCCTTGAATGTTCAACTGTGAGAAACATATAGCCTGAGGCTGGATCTCTGGTGTGAGTCCGAGGCGTTGGGAAACATGGGGCTCGGTTCCGGGTGGCCTGTGATTTTATTGATTCATTGATGTATCGACATGGATGGATTCTTTAAGGAATCAATTTTCTGGATATACTTTGAGAGATAGCGGTATCTAAGGCCGTAGACACATGCTAGGGATGGGAAGGCTCTATGCCAGGAGCCAAAGGACTGACTCAGGTCTGGGAATCTGGGTCATGTCCTGAACGATACATACACACTCTACCGCAGTTGGACAGGGCCCTCTACAGATTGCCTTTGGATTTGTCGACCTCTCTCCCTCGACCGCTCTTCCAAATGGCACATTTTCCATGCATGTTGCTCACTGAGTCTCCTGGAGCAGGTCCAACTACCCCCAGTCCCTGGGGTTCGCAGGCAGAGAACCTGGATGGAGGCTGTGTGGGGTCCATGGTGGGATCATGAGTTGAGGGCAGCCAGTAGGCTGAGTGAAGCTCACTCTAAGGGTTTGTTAGCCCAGCGATGGTGAACCTGGGGCTGGCTTCTGCGTGTCTTTTCCAGTTGGTGTCTTCACTCTGAGGGGCTGGTCTGTAGTCATGTGGGACCTCCAGGTTGGATGAGGATTAGGGAGCAGGGGCGCTTGGGTTCCTGTGTGTGGTAGTCATGTGGGACCTCCAGGTTGGATGAGGATTAGGGAGCAGGGGAGCTTGGGTTCCTGTGTGTGGGCGGCGTGGAAAGGGTTTTAGGATGCAGAAATGACAGGGGCCTTCGCAGTGAGCCTTCCTCCCTGGAATTGTTTCCCACTGACCCTCAGGAGAGTCCGTGGACTGGGGACTCATGTCTCAGGGTGCTTCCAGTCTGTGCCGTACTCTCTGTTGGTGACGGTTCCGCATGGAACGATTTCTGTCTCTGTGGCAGCTTGACCATTCCTGCGACAGAGGGCTTCCCCAATTCCCTGGGTGCCGGTACGATTGTTGGCTAGGAGAGTTCCTACCCTAATTGACCTAATTGACATAATTGAGGGTTAGGCTGAGGGTATAGGAGTTCGTGGGGTCTCTGGTGTGTTGAGAATAGTGCCAGTGTGTTTGTGTTTTGATAATGATCTGCTGCAGTGTTATTCCATAGTAAACAGTCCTTTGGCATCCAATTTGATGATTCAGTAATCTATGCTGTGCTATTAAAAATGTTATGTTCATGGTTCACTTTTGTTGTTTTGTCATGATGGGTATGCATTGATAAGAGGTTAAGGGAAAAAATGTACCTTTATATTTATATGGCTCCTTCATATTTAGAACTGACTGGTCATCGTGATTTTCCAGGACTCTCCCTGGATCCCTCCCATCACCCAGGAAGGGCACTGGATTAACTTCCCTAGATGTCTTAGGAGTTTTTCTTGTTTTCTGCACTATTACAATGTATTCTTTTTATTTAAGATCCTGTGTTTTATTATATGTTCTCATTCATTTGGGGAATATAAATCTTAGTGAAAGGGAATAGAAGGGAAGGGAGAAGAAATGGGTAGGAAATATCAGAAAGGGAGACAGAACATAAAGACTCCTAACTCTGGGAAATGAATTAGGGGTGGTGGAAGGGAAGGAGGGCGGGGGGGGTGGAGGTGAATGGGTGATGGGCACTGAGGGGGGCACTTGACGGGATGAGCACTGGGTGTTATTCTGTATGTTGGCAAATTGAACACCACTAAAAAATAAATTTATTTTAAAAAAAAGATACTGTGTTTTTCTCATATATTTTCCTGTTCTTTTGTATATTGTGTATCTCTCCTCCCATATTTCCCATTTCTTCCTTGGGAACATATGTTCCTCTACATCTTTGAGCATAGTTAGAGTAGCTACTTTAAAACCTCTGCTGTGGGAATTTTAAAAAAGAAAACCATAGCTGGGGGCATCCCAATGCCAGATTTCAGGTTGTACTACAAAGCTGTGGTCATCAAGACAGTGTGGTACTGGCACAAAAACAGACCCATAGATCAATGGAACAGAAGAGAGAACCCAGAAGTGAACCCTGAACTTTATGGTCAACTAATATTCGATAAAGGAGGAAAGACTATCCATTGGAAGAAAGACAGCCTCTTCAATAAATGGTGCTGGGAAAATTGGACATCCACATGCAGAAGAATGAAACTAGACCACTCTCTTGCGCCAGACACAAAGATAAACTCAAAATGGATGAAAGATCTAAATGTGAGACAAGATTCCATCAAAATCCGAGAGGAGAACACAGGCAACACCCTTTTTGAACTCGGCCACAGTAACTTCTTGCAAGATACATCCACGAAGGCAAAAGAAACAAAAGCAAAAATGAACTATTGGGACTTCATCAAGATAAGAAGCTTTTGCACAGCAAAGGATACAGTCAACAAAACTCAAAGACAACCTACAGAATGGGAGAAGATATTTGCAAAAGACATATCAGATAAAGGGCTAGTTTCCAAGATCTATAAAGAACTTACTAAACTTAATACCAAAGAAACAAACAATCCAATCATGAAATGGCAAAAGACATGAACAGAAATCTCACAGAGGAAGACATAGACATGGCCAACAAGCACATGAGAAAA
>CM052495.1:0-23221 GCA_028533335.1 Chrysocyon brachyurus | reverse complement strand
CGGGCACTGAGGGGGGCACTTGACGGGATGAGCACTGGGTGTTATTCTGTATGTTGGTAAATTGAACACCAATAAGAAATAAATTTATTATAAAAAAAAAAAACTCTGTTTCCAACCTCTTAGTCCTGGGAGTGTTGCCTATCGATTACTTTTCCTCTTAAGTATGGGTCACCTAGTTCTGTTTATTCACGTGTCTAATACTCTTCGATTTATCTTGGCAATTGTGAATGATATAGATTGTAGATACTAGATCCTGTTAGCTTTCTCTGGAGAGTGTTGACTTTTTATTTGTATTTAAAGCAGGCTGTAAACTCTGTCTCTGATATAGGCAGCAGCCCAAACTTCTGTTCAGGTTGTTTAACTTTAGCTGGGTTGCTTGGAGTTGACCTATACACATGTAGTTCAGAAGTCATACAGAGACTTTGGTAAAGTTTGTTTTTATTTTAGGAAGTAGAGTTTAGATGTAGAATTTGGTGCACTCCACCCCTTCAGGATTTCCTCCCTTTCCACCCTTTGTGGTTGTGTTGTGGGTTGTGTGGTCTGGGAGACTTAAGGTAGTAAATTCTAGTTTCAGCATCAGACGCTCTTCACTGGACAGGGAGCCTGCTTAAGATTCTTGCTCGCTCTCTGCCCCTTCCCCCCCTCAAAAAATAGATGTGTGATTTATGTTTCTCGCCATTCCTAAGTTGTTTCATGGGCTTGAACTTTTGATTTCATCTCTCTGTGGGTCCTGGTTGTTCTCAGACTCCAAACCTTACCCCAGATGTTTTGATGCACAGAACACACATGCATCCTGAAATGTGACCTTATTTGGTACCCTAAAGAACACACAGCCAATAAGTAAATGAAAAGATGCATATCTTTACTAATAACCAGTGAAGTGTAAATGAAAGCAACACTGAAATATCTTTGCCTATCAGATAGGCAAAGATTTAAAAGACTGATAATGTATACTGTTGGTGACTTCTGGTGGAGTAGATGGTGGTATGTTCTTGGCGTGCCACTTGGTAGTACCTGTATTTTAAAATGCTGAACTTTGAATCTCACAGTTCCATCCCTAAAATTCTTTGTCCACAGGTACTCATTCTGGTTATTAAAGTAAAGGTCCATGACCAGAATTGTTCACTGCCTTTGTTGAAAGTTGCATATATGCACCAGAAAGTAACATAATGTTATATGTCATATCTCAAAAAATAAAAATAGCTTATAGTGGCAGCAATCCAAATGTTCATCCGTAGGATTATTGAACCGTGGCACATACTACCATTAAAGGCAAAAAACAGGTTTTTATGTGCTGACCTAAAGGATGTTGAAAATAGCCAGAGGAACAAGGAGTCTGCAAAGCTCAGCACAGTATGAGTCCATCAAACATGTGCATTTGTTTTCGCATCTTTGGAAGGATTTGGCCCAACTTCTCTCAGAAGCTCGCTCTGGGGTGAGATAAAGAGGACTCATTTTTATATTTTTCCTGTATCATTTGTTTTCTTTAAGAGTGCATCACTTTTGTGTTTAGCACCCTCTCCAGGGGAGTTTGTCAGAATGAATCTAACAGACAATCTGCCAATCAATGGACAGGTCACCAATGTCCATGTTTGGCAACCTTGGGTGTTATGGGGAATGAAGGGTCATCCCACCTCCTAATTCCCAGGTTTATTATTAGTGGTGGCAGTTGTCTGTCAGGCCCACTTGGGACAGCTGCTCTGCTCTGCATCATGGTTTCAGATGTGGGCGGCCTGTGTAAGCCTGCCATCGGGGGGGCTCACATCACTGCTCACTGCAGTTATATCCTGAATCAGACTGAGAGGCTTTGCTGCAAACACAGGAACGGTCATCTCCAGGTCTGGAGGGTTGGGTTCCCTTCAGACTTGACATGGGACCCAGAAAATGCATCTGGGAAGGTGAGTCTGGCAGTCAAGTCAGCCTGAGCCAATGGCAGAGAGGGGCCGGCAGCCCAGGCCCTGGGAAGAACCTGTGGATGAACCTTGGAAGCAGTGGGGAGAATCACCCTAGTCTTACCTCCTCCAGTGTCCTTTTCTTGGGTGTCTCCCAGAGAGAGCATTTTGGCAATATTTGCTAAAGAATGACAGGCTGTCACTTCTAGGTGTGAGTATTGCTGGGCAGAGGGAAGAGTACTGAGTTTGTTAGGCAGAGTTTTTAGGTGTGGAAGAGACTTTTCTTCCTCAATAACTGAGCTAGGGGTTGTTCTGGGGCCAGATGGTCTGAGCTGTAAGGACCATGAGTGGAGATGAGGTACCAGTCTTGGAGATGGCAAAACACCTTAAAACCCTATGTCCTGGGAGGGGGGCCTTCGGGCAGAAGAGGAGCCAGAGTCTGGGGATCTCCCCTTGGGGCTGTGGATAGGCAGCAGGTGACGGTGGGATCCCAGAAGGAAGGTCAACTTGGCCAAGCAGAAGAAGGAGATATGAGGGTTCGTGCTTAAGTCATGTCCCAGAGCGCTCTTCCCAGAGGTCTGAAGCATTAACACTATCTAGAGGCAAGGTCATAATTTCTTACCCTGTTGGGGCACAACGTAAATCAGACACGTCTCCCTCTGGAAGAGCCTGGTATAAAGAGGCAGCATAGTTATGAGCTTTGCTGACATGCCTACAAAGGAGCTATGAGGACATTTCGGGGCAGAGAAGGTCAGTTAACACTGACCTGTGGTAAGAGCAGGTGCATCATTTTCCTCCTTTTAGCCCCCAGGTCCCCCAGAACTGTGTCAATACCCTTACTCTAGACCTTTCCCCCAGCACTACCTGCTTCCCTGCTCCTGTCATGAGCTGACTGGCCTCGCCTGGGGGTGTCTGGTCTGGCCAGAGCGAGCTTCATGAAGGAAGAGGCACCCGATGCTAAAGGAAGTCAGGCAGGGGGGATAGTGTGAGGTGGGTTAGGCCAGCAGGGGACCCAGAGTGAGTTCCACTGGCCCCTGTCCGCCTGTGCCCCTCAGACTTCCATCCTTGGCTCCCTTCTTCCTTCTGCCCTAGGTCCCTCCCCCTGTCCATGCCCACCTGAGGCCCACCTCAGCTTGTCTGTCTTGTCTGTCTCCGCAGCTCCGGCCTGGTGTTGCCATGGCTCCCAGACATGCACCTCCCAAGACCCAAATACGTGAGGGTTTGAATTGCTTCCTCTTTCCCCAGAAGAGGGAATAAAGTGCTAAATAAATGTCCAGTGATATAGCAACCTCCATTCCTCTATGTCTGCCAGCTTTCTGAGTGGGTACACAGAATGACAGGGATATCACTCCATTAAAAATGTAGTCTGTGTAAAAGGGGACAGTAAGTGGATCAGGTGAAGCCAACTTGGGAGGTTGTGTCACAAGGCACCCTGCCCTGGCGGGATTCCCCTGGGGGCCAGGGTGGGTGAGGGGCTGTGTCTGTCTGGAGACCTGCCCCTGGGTCTGACAGTGTGTGTGGATTCTGAGGAAGGGGTCCCTGACTTCATGGTGGACCAGGAAACCAGGGTAGGAAAGCTGTGAGGCCCCAGCAGTCAGACCTCATGGGCTGGACCTTGGCCCTGAGGTCATAGAGGAGATGGGTCCTGAGAAAGGAGCAGAGTGCTCATGGGCTGAAGGCAGTGTCGACCTGATGGAACAAGGGCAGTGCCAGATGGTGGCATCAGCTGTGCTCCCCAGCAGGACTGTCCTGAGGGGGAGATACTGGCTTCCCTTCTCCTGCTCTGACAGCCATCCTGCGAGATTGTCTAGTGTTGTCTGAGCTGTGACAAGATCTCCTGGTGTCCTCCCACTGCCTGTTCCAGGACCGGGGAGCGTGCGGATGGGGGTTTTTACAATGCCTGGCCCAGTGTCTGTAGTCAAATGTGTGGGTAGCCCCAAGGGGAGGCAGAGCAGTGGTGTGTGCCCTAGACAAGGTAGGCAGCTCCCAGGCTTGTGTGGACACTGGTTGAACATGTGCCTAGAATAGAGGTACCAGGTGCCAGGTGTTGGGGAAGAGTTGCTGCTCTCCTTGGTTTTGGCTTCTCCTCTCAGAGGGTGCCAGCCCCACCCTGCCCAGCTTGCTTTGTAGACAGAAGTGTTCTCTGTGGAAAGAGTTCTCAGAGGACAGGCAGGGACCATCCCACCATGTAGGTCTCTGCTGCTCGCCCAGAGTGGGTCCTGACACTGGTAGCTCTCAGCTGTCCCTGCTCTGGGGTCTGTGGTGCTTGGAGCCCCCACCCCCACCCCATGCTCTCAAACCATCTGCTCCTCTATTGGCCTGTGGCAGGGCTGGCCCACTTATGCACAGACAGAGGGGTCCCTCCACCTAGAGCCTGGGTCAGCTCTCAGCTGGACAGTAGCTGCTGTGCCTCAGACCCCCCCAAATCTCGGTGTTCAATCTGATCCTGTCATCACCATCCTGACTGTGGGCTGTTGTAGGCTGCTCCCCCATCTCCACCCTGTCACTGCGCAGGAGGGGACAGATGCTGTTGGGGTAAGCTTGCTACAGCCTCCCGTGCTGTGGCTGCTGGTGCCAAGTGATGGGGGTGCAGTCTTCCTGAGCATGGATCTTAACAGGGGTCTGTCCTGTGGGCACCTGGACAGTCTCCTGGGCTGTTGACGTGGCATCTGCTGCCTGAGCATGTGCAGGCTCCTGGAGGGCTTACGTGCTGTGGTCTGTGAGTGCATCTGCTGCTTTTTTGCCTCCTTATCAGCCATCAGGCTTGCATAACCAGGATGGCCCTGCTTCCTGTTTAGAAACTATCAGTGCACCATCTGGAGCTACAAATGGGGTGATAGGACGTCAGCAGCCTCCCTGCACCCAGGCGCTTCCTAGCAGCAGCCCCTGTCCCCAGCTAAGCTCCCATCCCCCCAGGGATTCTGTTGCCCAGGTGGACCCCCCCCCCCGCACCAAGGGCCCTGCTCTTCTGAGGCACTCTCCTTTGTAGGGCGGGTAGCTCAGAACAGGGGTGCGGCCAGCCGAGCTGACAGAGGGGCAGCGCACAGCCTCTGCACTGCCACCCTCCAAATAGTCCTGGGTCAGAACACCAGAGTAGGTCTTTATTTGCGGGTCCAGCAGGGGAGGGCATGTGCAGATGTTGGCTGCGTGACCTGGGCGCGTGACCTGGGGCAAGGCTTTCCCCTCCCTGGGACTCGTTTATTTTATAAGTGGGGACAGTGTGTCTACCTCGCGGGGCTGCTGGGGGGACTCAAGTGTTTGATGTGTGCTGCACTGGGGCACAAGGTCACCCTGACCCCAGGTGCCCTGTGTGAAAGCGACGGGGGCTGTGCCGGCAGGGGGTGCCCATGCCAGATAGGATGCTTCTAGGCACACTCAGACACACAGCGGGCTCAGAGTCCAGAACGCTTCAGGAGAAGTGGGTTTGAGGGCAGTGTGGCCATGAGTCTGCGCTGTGGCCAGCAGGTGTTTTGGAGTGTCAGTGTCTCAGGAGCACAGCTGAGCAGGTGGTGCCCCATCTCTGCACGGCCCGTGGTGATGGTACAGGCGGTGACCCACTCAGAGCTCGTGGCCAGGAGCATGCCCCATGGGGAGCAGCCCTCAGGTGGGTCTCATGGGGAGCATCCTGTGGGGAGCGCTCTCAGCCCAGTCCTTTGCAGGCTGGTCCCTGGAGAGAGAGGCCCTGCTGCCAGAGTGGAGCACCTGGCTCTTGATCTGCACCTGTGTCAGCACCTGGGTCGGGCCTGGAGTCTCCATCCACGGGGAAGGAGGAGGTGAGGGCTGGCACCAGTGTCTGTGTGAGGTGGGTTGGTGGAGAGCTTGGGGGGCAGGGCTGCCATCTCTCACCCCACAGGGAAGGGTTTGGCGGGAAGGGTGCTGGGCATGTCCTCAGGTGCCTGGACTTCATTCCCGCCTATGTGCTGGGGGTCAGAGCCCATCACCTCCCAGCCGTGCCCGTGATGCCTTCTTTTGGGATCATCCTCAGGGGACTTCCTTGTCAGAGTGTCAGCTGCCAGGCCCTGAGGCAGCCACGGGGGTGGGGGTGGGGCTCCAAGCCATTACTGTTCCCAGTGCTCGAGGCTGGATCTTTCACCTGCCTCAACAACAATGTCCTAAGGATTGACTGCCACTGGTCTGCCCCAGAGCTGGGTCAGAGCCCCAGTCCCTGGCTCCTCTTTACCAGGTGAGTCTGAAGGGATAGGCTCCATGAGGGCCATGATGGTGGGATTCCTGTGAGGGCAGCAGCAGGGCTGGGCTGGTGTGGTGAGCCCTTCATGCCCACCTACTCCCTTTACAGCAACCACATGCTGGGCAGCAAGCATAGATGTGGTGCCGC
Organism: Chrysocyon brachyurus; assembly: GCA_028533335.1. Taxonomy (NCBI): domain Eukaryota; kingdom Metazoa; phylum Chordata; class Mammalia; order Carnivora; family Canidae; genus Chrysocyon; species Chrysocyon brachyurus. The sequence goes on along the minus strand of CM052495.1, from coordinate 16,993 downwards.
CGCCTGAGGAGGTGCTCATGCCTTCCAACAACTTCACCATCACTTTCCACCATTACGTGTCTGGGAAGGAGCAGGTCAGCTTGGTGGACCCACAGTACCTGCCCTGGAGACACAGTGAGGCCTGGGCTGGGGTACCTGGACAGGGAACATCTGAGGCTTCAAGGGGATTGGGAGGCAAGATCCCATTGCCCTTAACCTCCATGGCCCAATGAATGTTCTCCGTCCCTGCTAAGAGAGGCCCAGGGCTGGGAGCAGGCTGGGCCCCTGGGAGGGCAAGAGCCCACTGCTTACCGGAGAGGCAGGGCTTTGGAGGAGGATGAAGATTTAGTACTTCAGGTTGGGGCAAGGGTACAACTTGAGTCACTTGAAATGCACTTCAGTCATAGCAGGAGGAACTCCAGTAAGACACCGGCCGGCACTTCCATAGCAGCTTGTGAAGGAAGATGCGGGCAAGATTTGAAATCACCTTGTCTGGCTGCAGGGGCTGGAGGAACTCACTGTCTTCGTGTTGCACCTGGGCCCTCCCTGGGAGACCTGCCTCCCAGTGAGGCCCCTGATCTGGGAGGGGAGGGCTTTGACCATGTCCCCCCATCCCAGCATCTTTCAGACCTCCCAGTTCTGGGCATCCTGACAGACATGCCCTCATGTAGCCTCACTGTGTTTCAATGAAGTTGGACCCTCCCTCGGACTTACAGAGCAATGTCAGCTCTGGGTCCTGTGTCCTGACCTGGGGCGTCAGTCCTGCCTTGGAGCCTCTGGCCACCATCCTCAGCTATGAGTTGGCCTTCAAGAAACAGGAAGAGGCCTGGGAGGTAATGCTGGGCTGACTCTCTCTCCTGGGAGCAGCAGCTCAGTGCACCTGCATTAAGTGCGTGTAGGCCCGTGTGCTGTGCATGTGTACCTGTGCCCACGTGCGTGTGCTTGGTCATGTATATGTGTGCGTGTGGGTTCTTGAGGGTCAGTGGACCCTGTCTCACCCTCACCGCCTGCTAACTGTTCTCTGCCCCACAGCAGGCCCGGCACAGGGATCACATTGTCGGGGTGACCTGGCTCACCCTTGAAGCTATAGAACTGGACCCTGGCTCCAGCTATGAGGCCAGGCTGCATGTCCAGATGGCCACACTGAAGGAGGAGATGGTGCAGGAGCAGCACCGTGAGGGCCAGTGGAGCGAATGGAGCTAGTCTGTGTGCTTCCCATCTCCTCAGAGCCCTGTTCAAGGTGGGGGTCTCCCTCCTAGAGGGACTCCCCTCACTTGTGCATCGTACCGTCCCACCCTCTCACCCTCTTGGAACCCCCTCCCTGAGGCAGTCATGCCCCAGCTGACCACCCTCCCTGGAGACAGGAGAGTTTTAAGGAGGAAACAACCACCTGCTAAATATTGGGCCTCTCCGAACCTGTGGTTGTTGTCTGTCACTGGTGTGAGTGTGGCCCCGGGTGGCACACCAGGCCTGTGCTTCTGTCTCTGGAGCCTGGACATTGTCCCTGTCCTGAAGGAGGGCAGGGCTGACCCCTGTGAACTGGTGGGAAGGGGTCTGACCCTGATGACCTTGCAGATGTAAGAGGTAAGGGCCAGGGGCGGGCGATTCATTAGCAGGCATGACACAATCCCTGTGGCCTATGAGCAAATTTCCAGTGTGGCCCAGGGCACTCCTAGGGGTGCTTTGCCATGTGTATTTGGAAGAACATCCTGGTGCCACAGAGGCTCACAGCCCTGGGCCCTTCCTTCCCGTAGGTTCTCACCTGTTCTTGCTTCGAGGATAGCCCAACAGCAGCACCCTTGTTGCTGTGCCCGTCTTTCTGCCGCTGACCAGCCTGACCTACCTCGCAGTGTTCAAGCTTTCACCCAGGTTGGTAGCCAGGGTGTGTGTGTCTGTGTGCACACGTGCTATTGTGCTAGCATGTCTCTGTGTGAGTTTCTGTGTGCATGTTCATGTGTGCAGATGTGAGTCAGTGTGTGCGTGTGTAGGTGTGTGGTAGGTGGGGCATCTGGGGCCAGACCGGTCATTGCTCCCCACTGTCTGGTCCTGGATGGGGCGGGGGTTTTGAAGCCTCTGCCCTGGACCCGTGGAGAGTTCCCCAGTTGATGGGTGTGTTGGGGGCCCTATGGCTCCAAAGAGGCCCAGAAGAATCCAAATTCATCGGGCCCAAGCCACCCAAGATCCTCATATCTGGCTTTTGGAGGTGCTCTGTGGTTTGCTCATGTTTAAACACTTTCCACAAAAATGCAGTCTTGGGAATCTGCTGTGCTCAGAGTCCTGGTGAATGCCCCAGAGAACAAAACAGGCATGGCCCCGTTGGCAACCATCACCCCTGTCAGGTCATAGGAGGGGGCCCGTAGGAGACGGACTGGGTGTGGACTGACAGCAGAAAGGATGCGAGGAAGTGGGAACAATAGAGTGGGGTGTTGTGGGGGGAGTGGGTGGGGGGGTGGGGAAGGAGATGGCTGGGTGGGCTGTGGTGGCCGGACTTGACCTGGGAGCACAGGAAAGCTCTTGAACCACGTGAAACTATGTGACAAGGCCTGGTTTGTATTTTGAGAATAGATTTGAGTGGGGGGAGGACCCACCTGGAGGCCTTGGTGGTGTCCAGAGGGTGTCGATTTGCTTGGAGCCAGCAGGAGAAGTAGAGAGGGAGCCATGTGGAGGGAATTGGCAGGCCTTAGGAAGAGAAGCCAAGGGGGCAGATGAGCTGTGACCCGTGGACCCCTGAGGTGGGGAACTGAGGCTGGGGAGGCTGATGTGGACTTGCTATGTCAGAGTCCTGAGCCACATCTTTGTGGGGGGCCAGTGGGTCTGGTCTGTTGCTCAGGGAGGAGTCAGGTGGGGCAGTGAGCTGCCTCCTGGCTGCTAGGGGCACACATGTGCCTCACTCTGGGAGGAGGACGCGAGGGCTCTCCCTGTGGCCTTAAACCCACTATTGCAGCTCACCCTGTAAAGGACACGTGTCTTGGTATAAGGAGCCCTATGGGGTCATCAGCCCAGGAAGCTGCATGGGCACATGCTGGGTCTTGCCCTGAGAGCAGGTCTGCCCCCAGCTAGAGGCGAGAGAGGCAGCAGCACAGATGAGGCAGGGCTGCCTCTGGCTGGAAGGGACTGAAGCTCCCACGGGACCTCAGGCCTCCTGGAACTGGGGCCTCCGAGGACCCCCCTCCCCCAACCCCTTGGGTGTGCATAGGCTTCCAGCTGTCCTCTCCTGGCCTCAGGATGAAGAGAAGCTTCTACCAGAACGTACCCTCTCTGGCGCCATTCTTCCAGTCCCGCTAGTGTGCACCACGGGGACTTCCAGGTGCATGCACAGCCTGTGGCAGGAGTGGGAGTGGGGCTGGGGTCACCCACAGGTCTGGCCTGCCCAGGATGTGGGCTTCGGTGAAAGCGGGGGCTAGTGTGGGGGCCTTTGTCAGTGCTTTGAGCTTTTTTTGGTATACGTAGTGGGTTTAAATTTACACACTGTGTCTCAAATGCATCAAAACAATTAGCTGTATTCTCTATTGCGGGTTTCTTTTTGTTTTGGAGGGAGCAGCCCCTGAAAGGTAGATGGTCATTTTGTGGTGCAGACTATGGTGGTGTCTTGCAGCTGCCATATGTCTTGTGCCTGCTTCTTTGAAGATGTCTGTGGGGAGGGTCTGGTGCTGGTGCTGTCCTTGGGGCCCTCGGTGGTCTGTGGGCTACTGCTCTGGTGGTTGCTATGGAGCTCCTGGCCCTTCCTTGTTCCCCTGGGTAGTGTGCTGGCACCCTGGCCACTGAGCACACCCCACATACCCCCTTTGTAGTGCCCTGGTGAGCACCACCAGCGGGGTCTTCACATCAGACCCCTCCAGTTCCCTCTGGCCTGGGGGCTCTTGCCCTCTGGGCTCCAGCAGGTGGTTTCAAGTTCCCCACTGCTGGTGGAGGATGGCATGTGATGCTTCCTGGGGTTCTTGGGCCTGTTCTTCCCCGATCCCCCTGCCATTGCTGGGCTTCCCTCTGCCTCATCATTGTGTCTCTAAAAAGGGAGCCCAGAAAAAAAAATTTAGAAAGGGAGTCCAATTTTCAGTTTTGGATTGTTGTACAAAAGTATAACTCGAGACTTAAAGCGGAGCATCTTGTCTTTGGTGGAGGCCACCTCCTTCTCTCAGGTAGTGGCCGGACCCCTGAGGTCATCCGGGCTGCACGCACCCAGCCCTACTTTGGAGATCCATGTCACCTGCCAAGTTATTTAGACCCCTCAGGGGTAGGGTGGGCGTGGGGGTGGTCTAGAGCCATGGGTCAGCTCTCCAGGGAGCAGGGCAGTAACAGAGGGCAAGGTATGTGTGGTCCATTTGGTGGTGGTTCCTGTCTCACCTAGGAAATACTTCCCTTTAGGAGATGGGGGGCCTCTTGTGGCCCCACGGAGGGGTACAGGTCTGCTGCCCTCAGCCTAAAGGTATCATTCCCGACAGCGTCTCTGTGTGAGTGTGTGAGTGTGTGGGTGGGGGGTCCAGGAGAGGGGCACAGTCTCTGTAGCCCATGGAAGCGGCCGAAGCAGCAGCCAGGGACTTTCTCTGTCCTTGGCACCTGTCACTACCTGTACCCTGTTTCGGGCTGCTGTGAGCACCATGTGGTGAGGTGGGGCATTACTAAGGGTCCTGGGCTACTGATAGGCTGGCACGTGGGGGTAAGATAGAATGTTCCGAGCACAGTCACTGTTTGGACTCTGGGCGAGGATTTCAGGAGAGCTTCTTGGAGGAGGAGGGAAGGCTGCTTCCAGAGAGAGTCCTGAACATGCGGACTGAGCCCTTCCCCTACCCCCACCCCATGCTCTCTGTACTAGACCTGGATCGGGGCCCACATAACTGGCCTGCTGCCGAGCCCAGACCCTGTCAGTTCCCCACAAGGAGCCTCGGAGTGCAGTGTCCAGGAGGTCATTGCGTGGCTGACCTATGACCCAGTGGATCCCTGGCAGTCAGTGGTCCCAGAGAACGAGGAGGAGGGCCCTGGTGCTGGCTTCCCAGGGGCTGTGCTGGGAGCAGGGCATGTGCTACATGGAGGGCAGCCACCTGCCTACCTGCCGCAGGAGGACTGGGTCCCTGCGAGCAGCCCCCCCAGGCCAGCTCCCCCACAGTCAGAGGGCAACAGTGGTGACTGGGCTGCTCTGGGGGCTGCTACCCCTCTACCTTCCCAGGAAGCACACGGAGCTCTGGGCCCAGCCAGGCTTTGGCCCATGGCCTTTCTGGTGACCAGCATAGCCTGGATGCCTGGCGAGGAAGTACCTTTGTGGGAGTCGGTCACGGTGAGAGGAAAGACCCTGCTGAATGGGTTGCATGAGGACCTCAGGGTGTTGGCCTCGCTCCTACGCTCTGCAGTCACTGGGTGTGATCTAGAGCCCCGACTTGGCCAGCTGCATAATGTCCATTTTGCGGAAAATGGACCAAAGTCTCTCTGAGAATAGAGCCTCTGCACAGACATCCTGTCTGGACAGAGGCCAGCGGGTGACCCCTTCCTCCCTCCCCTCCCCTCAGCATCCTGCCACTCAGCACCCCCACCCTGGCCCACCACTTCCCTCCCTGCTTTCTGGCTTCACTCGGACCCCTCAGAAAAGATGGGTGTGGGCCCACCGCCTGTTCTGCCCTCACCCCCTTAAAGGGTCTGCCTGCACCCAGCAGACTCAAGGGAGGTGCTAGGACCTCTTTCCGTGCCTTCCTGAGGTCCCTCTCCTCCTGAGATTAGAAGGGGTCCAGTGGGTCTTTCAAACCGCTGCTGGCTGGGAGAGGGGCCAGAGGAGCACAAAGGGATGGGGTCAGTCTATTATCGGGCTCTCTGGGGTTGGAGGTGCTGAGGTTTTACACGTAGGGTCAAGTGGAGGTGGAGGTGCCTACCCCTGGGGATCTGGTGACCCCTGTGGTCCACGCAGAAGAAAGCACTTGCAGCCCTAGGCTTCCAAAGGCACAGGCCCCCTCTGCCTCAGACAGGCTTCCCCCTCCCCTTTGCATGCCAGTGGTGCCCCTGGGGGTTTACGGGGAGCCTCAGAGGAGCCAGACTGTGGTCAGCAGGGGTGAACCAGGACCCAGAATGTATTTTTAGCATGTAGAGAGCAGGAAGGGTGTGGACGGAAGTGAGGTGCAGACATCTTTAGTTCTAACCAAGTATTAAAAAAAATAGCTTGAATCCACTTCCTGGAGCTGACCCCTGGGCTGGTATCAGAGCAGCAACTGTGTGGCCCTTGTGGCTACCCAGGGAACCCGCATGTGACGAGTGACCACCCACAGCTGGGACGCCTGTTCTGCGTGGCTGGAGACACTGTTTCTGTGAATCACATTTTCTCTCAGTGACATGCAGAGACCCAACTTTGGGCTGGAGCTTGAACATGCACCCCTTGGAGGCTGCGTGATGGGAGGTGAGCCATGCTTGCCCCTTTGGCCACGTCGCTCTGAGTTCCCCTGAGCAAGTCGCCTGCATACCTCTGTGCCCAGAAAACTCTGGCTTCCCCCTTTGGAGATGAGATGACCCTTGGACATTGTGTGCTCTGAGATCCAATTCACAGCAGAGCCAGGTTGGGAGATCTTGGGAGGAGGAAGTTGCTGAGCACCGGGTTCTGAAGGAGTCAGAGAGCCAGCGACTGGGAACCCCAGTCCTTGATGCGGCTGCTGTTTCCAGGGAGTTGGGTGCATGATGCTGCTGGAGCTCGAGGGCCCCACATGTGGCTGGCTGGACCATGGAAGGCCTAGAAGGCCAGACTGAGGGCAGCAAGGGAAGGGGACTCTCCCTGACGGGGGAGGATGTCCAATGGTTTCTCTTGGTTTGTTTTTAAGATTTTTTTTTTTGAATTTTTAAGCCATCTCTCCCCTTAACGTGGGGGCTGAACCCACATCCCTAAGATCAAGACTTGCATGCTCCACTGACTGAGCCAGCCAGGCGCCCCTCTTTCTTTCTTTTTCAGTGTGGTGAAATCCACATAATTTAACCCTCTTTCAAAGTGTACAGTTCAGTGACATTCAGTACATGGTGATGTTGTCTGACCATTGTCACTCCCACAGGAAATCCCCTTCCCGTTAAGCAGTCGCTCCCCCCGGGCCCTCCGAAGGCCCTTGCCTGCTCCCCGTCTCCATAGATTCGCCTCTTCTGGGCATTTTGTAGAAATGGAGTTATACGATACGTGACTTTTTCCACGGCCTTTTTCCTCAGCATAGTGTTTTCAAGGTTCGCCCACTTTGCAGTATCAGTGCCTCAACCCTTACTGTGACTCAATGGTATTCCATTGTGTGGAGGGACCGCACCTAGCCATTTTGCTCAACCCTTGGGCTGTTACCAGTTTTTCCCTGTTGTGAGCAGCACTGCTGTGAACATTCATGTAAAAGTTGTTTCAGTACCTGTTTTCTAAGTTTTTGTGTATATTCCTAGGAACGGAATTGCTAGATCATATGGTAACTCTATGTTTAGAATTTTTGAGGAACTGCCAAGCTGTTCTCCACAGTGACTTCAGCATTTTACATCAATGATGTACTCAGGTTACAATTTCTCCACATCCTCACCAACTGTTGTTAGTGTCCTTTAAAAAAATGTTTTTTATGTTTCTTAATTTAAATAATCTCTGCATCCAATGTGGGGCTTGACTCACGACCCTGAGATCGAGAGTCCCATGCTTGGGGTGCTTGGGTGGCACGTTCGATTTGAAGTGTCCAACTCTTGGTTTCTGTTCAGGTCATGATCTTGGGGTCATGCAATCGAGCCCCATGTAGGACTCAGCACTCGGTATGGCATCTGTTTGGGATTCTCTCTCCCTCTCCCTCTGCAACTCTCATTCATTCTAACTCTCTCTGAAATAAATAACTAATCCTAGAAAAAAAAAAAGAGTCACATGCTATTCCAACTAAGCCAGCCAGGCATCCCTTAAATCACTGTTCTGATGGGTATAAAGTGGTACCTCAGTGTGATTTTGATTTACATTTTCCTGATGGTTGGTTATGTTGAACATCTTTTCATGGGCTTCTTGTATGTCTTCTTTGGAGAAAATCCTGTTCAAGTCCTTTGCCTATTTTTTAATTGGATTGCTTGTCCTTGTGGTGTTGAGTTGTAGGAACTCTTTATATATTCTGATATCAAAGTCATATCAGATATTCCATTTCCAAACATTTTCTTAAATTCTGAATGTTATTTGGTGTCATATACAACAAATCATGGCCTAATCCAAACCCAACAAACACATGAAAAGATGCTTAACATCCTTATACATCAGGGAAATGAAAATGAAAACCACAGTGAGATGCCATTTCACACCCAGGGAATGGCTGTTATCTAAAAAAATGGATGTGAAAAAATTGAAATTATCATGCTCTGTGGATGGAGTTGAGAAAAAATACTGGTGAGGGTTACACATCAATGAGAATATTCACTTAAAAATGTTGAAAATGGGACATCTGGGTGGCTCAGTTGTTGAGCGTCTGTCTGCCTTTGGCTCAGGGCGTGACCCCCGGGGTCCTGGGATCGAGCCCCATATCAGGGTCCTTGCAGGGAGCCTGCTTCTCCCTCTGCCTCTATCTCTGCCTCTCTCTGTGTGTCTTTGTTGAATAAATAAATAAAAATTTAAAAAATATGTTGAAAATGGTAAATTTTGTTATGTGTATTTTGCCATAATTAAAAATAAAAATTAATGAGAGGAAAACTTTGTTATATATGTTATCACACCCTCAAAGAAAATCAATGTAAGGATTGGTCCTGCAGGACACCTGGGTGGCTCAGCGATTGAGTGTCTGCCTTTGGCTCAGGGCGTGATCCTGGAGTCTCGGGATCGAGTCCCACATCGGGTTCCCTGCACGAAACCTGCTTCTCCCTCTGCCTATGTCTCTGCTTCTCTCTGTGTGTCTCTCATGAATAAATAAATAAAATCTTTCTTTAAAATCTCTAAAATTAGGAGTGTAGACATAGGCTGGAAGACTTGCATATATTTCCTTACATTGTCATCTGAGCAGATTTAGTTCCCATGGTATACAAGTTTTTTTATACAATTCTCTATAAAAAGGGCTTTTGGAAGAGACAGCTGGCACTAGGAACTAAGAAAATGAATACAGGAGCCAGGATAATCCTGAAGTATCAGAAAGTGAATACCAATAATGAAAATCCCACCAAGTTGAAATTATGTCAAAGGAAACAGGAGACAACAGAAAGAGCCACAGCAGGAATAAATTGATCGAACACTCTACTGGTGGAATGAAACCAAAGCCTAAAATAACTACCAGGTGTTCACACTGGTAAAGATAACATATTACATAGACTTTTCTTTTGTAATGAGTAGAAAACAATGCACAATTCCAAATGCCTGATGTAGACACTCAGCCATCCATCACAGAGGTGGAGCTAAATCTATGAAACATCTGACCATTTCCTCCTCAACACTGTCAAGGTCACTGAAATGAGGAGAATCTCAGAAATTGTCAGAGCCAAGAAGAGTCTGAAGAGATATGATGACCACATGTCATGTGGTGCCACACATAGGACCTTGGAGCAGCAAAACTAGAACAGAGGGGAACTGGACACAAAATGAACTTCAGTTAATAAGATATTGGTTCACCAACTGTGACAATTCTGGGGAGAAAAGAGAATAGAAATTAAAAGTCAAATAAGAGAGGGGGACCTGGGTGGCTCAGCTACTTAAGTGTCCAACTCTTGATCTCAGATCAGGCCTTAATATGAGGGTTGTGAGTTTAAACCTTGCATTAAGCTCCACACTGGGTGTGAAGCCTATTTAAAATAAAATTTTGAAATAATTTTTGGGACGCCTGGGTGGCTCAGCAGTTGGGCGTCTGCCTTTGGCTCAGGGCGTGATCCTGGAATCCCGGGATCAAGTCCCACAGCAGGCTCCCTGCAAGGAGGCTGCTTCTCCCTCTGCCTATGTCTCTGCCTCTCTCTATGTATCTCTCGTGAATGAAACAATAAAATCTTTTTTAAAAATTTAAAATATTTTTAAAATCTAATAGAACACTGGAACACTGGAAGCCTAGAGAAAATGGGTAACTTCCAAGTAAAAACAGTAACAAAATGGGCCCTGAGATGATGAAAACAGAAACAGACCAATGAACAGGTTATTGGGTCATAAGGGTGTGGTCTCCCTTAAAAGAGACCCCAGCACGTTCCCTCCAAGTGAGGATAAAACAAGTCTGCTGCTGGGGGATCCCTGGGTGGCTCAGTGGTTTGGCGCCTGCCTTTGGCTCAGGGGCGTGGTCCCAGGGTCCTGGAATTGAGTCCCACATCGGGCTCCATGCATGGGGTCTCCTTCTCCCTCTGCCTGTGTCTCTGCCTCTCTTTCTGTGTGTCTTTCATGAATAAATAAAATATTTTAAAAAACAAGTCTGCTGCCAGAGATACCCTAATCTCAGACGTGCACCCTCCAGAACTGTGAGAAATAAATGTCTATTGTTTATAAGCCACCTGGTGTATGATATTTTGATAGCCTAAATTAACTGAGATGGTCAGCAATGATGTACAGAACAAATGGACATGAAATGAAAAAAACTACAGCTCAAAAATTAAGGTTCTTAGGTATAAATCTAACAACGTACATAAAAATATTCATAAAACATTAAAACAGATGAGAGAAATCAAATAACATAAATAAATGCGCTTTTTGCCTCAGTGCATCCAAGAGAGAACAGGATGGCTCACCAACAACTGTACTGGAGCCATCCAAGGAACTTGGGTCAGGGTTCCTTTTTTCCACCTCTGCTCAAACCCATGCAGTCTGACCCAGAAATACTGCCTCAATAGGTGCTGCCAGAGTTTTTATCGGTCCATGAGGGATACCAGCTTCAGTAAATTGGATTAAATGAGTCTCCTTGAATGAGCCATCCCATTCAAGATCCCCATCCCATCTGCCTCAATTCAGATATCCAAAATAACCCCCCCTTTAAAAGATTTTATTCATCTATTCATGAGAGACACAGGCAGAGGGAGAAGCAGGCTCCCTGCAGGGAGTCCGAGGCGGGACTCGATCTTGGGACTCCAGGATCATGCCCTGAGCCAAAGGCAGAGACTCAACTGCTGAGCTATGCTGGTGTCCCCAGGATAACCCCTTAATGTTGACTCACTGTAGATAAAAATACTTCAATTATGAAAAAAACATAGATAACTGCAAAGATATTCCTTGTCCAGGAGCAAAGCACTTGATATTGCTTTTTTTCCCTAAGATTTTGCTTATTTATTAGAGAAAGCATGAGAGGGGGGAGGGTCAGAGGGAGAAACAGACTCTTCACTGAGGTGGGAGCTCAATGCAGGATTCAGTGCAGGGCTGGATCCTGGAACTTGATCCTGGGAGATCAGGATCATGATGTGAGCTGAAGGCAGACGCTTAACCAACTGAGCCACCCAGGTGCCCTGTACTCAATATTGTTAAAATGGCAATTATTTGTTTTTTAAGATTTTATTCATGAGAGAGAGAGAGAGAGAGAGAGAGAGAGAGAGGTCTGAGCCACTGAGGCTACCCAAATAAATAAAATATTTTAAGAAAAGATTTTATTTATTTGAGAGAGACAGTTACTGACACAGAGCATGAGCAGGGGGCAGAAGGTAGAGGCAGAGGGAGAACCAGACTGCGCACTGAACAGGGAGCTCCATGCCAGGCTGGGTCCCAGGACCCAGGGATTATGATCCCAGAGGTAGGCAGACTGTTAACCAACTGAGCCACCCAGGTGCCCAATACTTGTGTATTTTAAGTTTATCTGCAATCTTGTGTGAATTTTACTGTAAGTTATAAAGTTTTTGTGTACATTTTATATCCTTTCCTTTTTTTAAAAGACTTTGAGGGCAGCCCCGGTGGCGCAGCGGTTTAGCGCCGCCTGCAGCCCAGGGCGTGATCCTGGAGACCGCGGATCGAGTCCCACATCAGGCTCCCTGCATGGGGCCTGCTTCTCCCTCTGCCTGTGTCTCTCATGAATAAATAAAAAATAAAATCTTTAAAAAAAAAAGACTGACACAGAGAAAGAGCACCAGCAGGCAGAGCAGCAGTCAAAGGGAGAGGGAGAAGCAGACTCCCCGCTGAGCAAGTAGCCGCTTGTGGGCCTGGACCAACCCCAGGGCCCCAGGATTATGGCCAGAGCTGAAGGCAGGCGTTTAACCGACTGAGCCACCCAACGGCCCGCATTCTATATGCTTTCCAGTTAATTGTTCCTTAAGTATTTCTGGAGAAGCTGGGATATTGTACTCCGTTTCACTGAGAAAGTTCTAGCATGTATTAGATTCAGCTGGGCCCTGGGAGGGGCGGGCGCTTCCCCTGAACTAAGTGCACTCGAGTCCCGCACCGCCTCCACCGCCCCCCCGGGGGTGCCCCAGCCCAGCTCCCGACCAGACCAGCGCAGGGCGGCAGGTGAGGTCCAGAGGCCTAGTCTCTGCCTGTTATGGCGGGAGGCCCGCCTTCTCCGCCTCCGCCGCGGAGGTGGGGCCGCGTCCACGCTGGCCGGAGACCCTCAGGACCCGCGGCGGGAGGAGCAGGTGAGGAGACGCCGCCGAGCGGGGTTGCTGGGGGCCGTGCTCACAGGACCAGCGGAGGATGCCGCGCTGCACCGACGCGGGGGTTTCCGGGCCGTGTTTGCGGTGACCTGGGGTCCCGCGCGGGGCCATGCCTGGGCTAGGGTGTACCCCGTTTCTGAGCTCGGGATCCCGTGGGAAGCTGCGCTCAGCCGTGTTATGTGCCACACGGATTCGGGTCCTGCGGCTCCTCAGGCCGTCTGCAGCCGGGGAGCTCCCGCCGCCGCCGCCTCCGCCTGCAGGGTCCTCTCGCGTCTACACTGCTTCGGGGCTGTTGGCTCCATGCGCGTGACCACGCCGGTGGGAGGTCGGAAGGACTGCGCTGACTGCGTAGACAGCCTCGGGGAGCGGTATTTTCACAGCATCGGGTCTTCCGGTCGCCGAGCACGGAGGGTCCCAGTGGCCGCGTGTCGCCCTGGGTGTCCCCGGGGGTGCGGGTCGGGGAGCAGGCCTGTCATCTGTTCATTATTCCCTGGGGAGGGAGGCAGCTGGGCGGCTGTGTCGGAGGAGCGTTCCTGGAGAGCAGCAGGTTGAGACATGGAGGCTCCTCAGGGCCGGGCTGCAGGGGGTCAGGGTCTCCTGTCGCGGGGTGTCTCTCCTGCGGGGTCCTCCTGCTGGGGCCTGTCCTGCACATGGGAGCGGGGCCCCCCTCCAGCCTCCCCTCCTAAACACCCCACTTCATTCACTATCACACTTGTCACTAGGCTTTGCTAGAGGGCTGTGGAAAGTTGGAAATCTGAATCCCCTGCTTCTTCTGCTCCGCAGACACAGGAGCCTCCGGGGTAACCATCCCGCAGGCCTCTGGGTGACAGGCGGCCTCCCTCTGCGGCTGAGCTAGGCCCGGGTGGCGCTTGGCCTCCGTCATGGAGCTGGACGTGCTCTGCTCCTCTGGCGAGGTGTGACGTGAGTGTAGGAGTCACTGACTCCTCGGAGATTTCAGACCTGCAGGAAACCTGTCCCAGCAGCACAAACACTCTGTACCCCAGCCCCCAGATGCCCCAGCCGCCGTCCCCTTACCTCCCTTACCTCTGCTGCCCCTTCACAGGGCGTGTCTTAGCCAAACCCGGGACGCCCTCCCCAGGATGCAGCACACAGCCCTGTGGGAGGAGATGCCACAGATGATGCATTGTAACCCCAGCACAGTTCTCACCTGTGTTCATCTGCACACTGTCTAAAATGCCTTTACTATTTGAATCCAATTTTCTTACCGTAGTTAGGATTACGTTTAGGTTTAGGAATTGGGGATTAGGATTACAGTATAGGGCAAGATTTGGTAAGGGTTAGAGTAAGGATCAGGCTCACAGTTTGTACTCCAGGGGCATTAAACGAGTGCATGGGCTTAGTTTTCCTCCAGATTTCTTCAGCTCTACCCCTTGCCAATCTCCAAAAGTCACATTTCCTACTGTGTCGGAGGCCAAGTCTTCTGGGGTCATTCAGCTGTCTGAAATCCCTTGGGGATCAGAGCCAGGCTCTGGGTTGGGTCAGATCAGAACCCAGCCTAGAGTTAGGGTTAGGGCCCAGGAGCTTGGAGGGTCCTAGGTGGCGGTAGTTTCGAGATCTGCCTTGAGAGCTGAGTAGAGGGCGAAGGTGAGGATGAGGCTCAGGGTTTGTGTTCAGGGGGACGCTGAACATGGAGCTTGGCTCAGGGTTATGGTTACGGTTTGGATTACAGTTAGGGGTTAGGTTACTGATAGGATTAGTGTTACTGTTTAGGGTTAGGGTTACAGATTAGGGTTTGGGTTACTGGTTATAGTTAGGGTTAGGGTTATAGTTGGAATCAGGGTTAGGTATATGGATTAGGGACTAGGGGTTAGTGTTTGGTTTTCGATTACTGATAGGTCTAGTGTTAGGCTAGGTTAAGGTTCAGTTTAAAATTAGGGTTATTGTCCGTATACAAGTAGAGATTGTATCTGGTCATGTGCTTGGCACTGGGACTCCCAGTATTTTCAATGGGTTAGTTTTAAGCGTTATAGTTATGTTTTGGGTTAGCGTATGTGCCTGGCATCCATCCATTCAGAGGCCTCTCCAGAGAATCAAACTCCAGGCCTCTGCTGACATGACAATAGCCATGGCAGGTATCTCCTGAGCTGGGATCAGGATGGGATGTGGCTCTAAATACTCTTTATTTGGATTTTCAATTTCCTTTCTGTTTTTATCTCTTGTGTGCATCCATTCTATCAATACTAACAATTGTTATTTTAAAGTTTTAACTGAATTCCCATTTGTTAACACAGTATAATATAAAGGTGTACCACATAGTGATTCAACCACTGGCTACAACACCTGGTACTCGTCACAGGTGCCCTCCATTACCCCCGTCCCCTGATTCCCCATCCCCCCCACCTTCCTCTGGTATTTATTAGTTTATCCTCTATGGTTAAGAGTGTGTTTCTTGGTTTTCTTCTCTCATTCCCCCGACCCTGCCCTTTTGCCAGTTTGTTTGGTTTCTTAAAATCCACATGTGAATGCAGTCGTATATTATTTTTCTTTCTCTAACTTATTTCATTTAGCAAAAGTCCTTTCCGTTTCTCCCACATCGTTGTAAATGGCTTCATTTCATCCCTTCTGATGACCGAGTGATGTTGCAGTGTGTATATTTACTCCATCGCCTCTGCCCATTCATCTGTCAATGGATATCTGGGCTGTGTCCACAGTTTGGCTGTTGTTGATAATGTTGTTACAAACATTGGGCTGTGTCCCCCTTCGAATCTGTACTTTTCTATCCTTGGGGTAAATACCTAGCTGTGCAATTTCAGAATCGTAGGGTAGCTCTATTTTAAACTTCTTGAGGACCCTCCACACTGTTTTCCACAGTGGCTGCACCTGTTCACATTCCCACCAGCAGTGTAAGAGGGCTCTCGTTTCTCACCATCCTCACCAACACCTGTTGATTGTTAATTTTAGCCATTCTGACAGGTGTCAGGTGACGTCTCATTGTGGTTTTGGTTTGCATTTCCCTGATGATGGGTGCTGAGAGTCTTTCCATGGTGGCCTTTTTTTAACATAAGAAAATAAAGTTTAGTTTAATACATATGGTGAATCCATACAGACATGGAAATTCCAAAGACAAGCAAAGTGAGGAGAAGCAAGTAAGGGTTTGAGATTTCCAAGGGAAGGAATACTATTTCCAGGCAGTAAGAAGAGCCAATGTTCGCTGATTTGGGATTTGTCTTCCCATACGGATGGGTCACTCAGATAAACTTTATCTCTGGCATTAACCATCATTCTGGGAAAGAATATCCAATGTGGCTTCTTCTATGGAGTTAAGGG
Source organism: Chrysocyon brachyurus (assembly GCA_028533335.1). Lineage (NCBI taxonomy): Eukaryota > Metazoa > Chordata > Mammalia > Carnivora > Canidae > Chrysocyon > Chrysocyon brachyurus. The sequence continues at coordinate 1,252 of CM052495.1, read as the reverse complement.
AGGGATACAAAGTTTTTCTTGAGCCAGTAGAGTTTTAATTACCTTCAGTTCAAAATAAGCTCCATGTTGAAGTGGCCCATCTTGGGTTGGCCTCTTCTTAGCTCCTACAGTCCCCTCTGAAACTTCCCTGAGTTTCCCATATTGAGTTAAGCTAGTAGATTTATTCATTAAGTACCAGCAGTCTCGGTCTTAACAATGGGTCAGTTTAGCTAATCTCATTTCAGGAAGGAGCGATGGTCTGGTGGCCATCTGGATGTCTTATTAGAGACAATGTCCATTCATGTCTTCTGCCCATTTTCAGTTGGATAATTTGTGTTTAGGATGCTGAGATTTATATTGCTTTATATATTTTGTATACTAAGTCTTTATTGGCTATGTCGTTTACGAATTCCTTCTCTCATTTTTATGTTGCCTTTTAGCTACAGTTGTTACCTTCACAGTGCACAACCTTTTCAACTTGATGAAGTCCCAGTAGTTTATTTTTGCTTTTGTTTCCCTCACCTCAGAGGCATATCTAGAAAGAAGATCCAATGGCCAATGTCAAAGACATTGCTGCCTATCTTTTCTTCATTTTATGGTTTCAGGTCTCACATTTAGGTCTTTAATCCATTTTGAATTTATTTTTTATACATATGGTGTAAGAAAGTGGTCCTGTTTCATTCTTCTGCATGTGGCTACTAGTTTTCCCAACACCGTTTGTTGAAGAGACTGTCTTTTTGCCGTTGGATATTCTTTCCTGCTTTGATGAAGATTAATTGATCACAGAGTTACAGGTTTGTATCTTGTTTCGGTTTCTCCATTCTGTTCTATTGGTCTACGGGTCTCCTTCTTGTGGCCACACCATACTCTTTGGATCACTAGAGCTCTGTAATATAACTTGAGGTCTGAAACCCCAGATTTAGTTTGCTTTTTCAACACCGCTTTGGCTATTTTCAATCTTTCATGGGTTTTTTTTTTTTTTTTTGCTTTTTTTTTTGCTTTTTTCTAATAAATTTATTTTTTATTGGTGTTCAATTTGTCAACATACAGAATAACACCCAGTGCTCATCCCGTCAAGTGCCCACCTCATTGCCCACCACCCAGTCACCCCCACCCCCCGCCCACCTCCCCTTCCACCACCTCTAGTTTGTTTCCCAGAGTAAGGAGTCTTCCATGTTCTGTCTCCCTTTCTAATATTTCCCACTTATTTTCCCCTTTCCCCTTTATTCCCTTTCACTATTTTTTATATTCCCCAAAGGAATGAGACCATATA
>CM052494.1:25835137-25850943 GCA_028533335.1 Chrysocyon brachyurus | reverse complement strand
AATTCGATTCTTTTCGATTTGATTCGATTCAATTCTTTTCGATTCGGTGCGATTTGATTATTTTTTTATTTTTATTTATTTATGATATTCACAGAGAGAGAGAGAGAGGCAGAGACACAGGCAGAGGGAGAAGCAGGCTCCATGCACCCGGAGCCCGATGTGGTATTCGATCCCCGGTCTGCAGGATCACGCCCCGGGCCAAAGGCAAGTGCCAAACTTCTGTGCCACTCAGGGATCCCGGTTCAATTCGATTCTTTTTGATTTGATTCTATTCTTTTCAATTCAATTTGATTTTTTTGATTTGATTAGATTCTTTTCGATTTGGTTCGATGAAATACTTTTTGATTTGAATCGTTTAGATTCTTTTCGATTCTATTTGATTCGATTCTTTTCGTTTGGATTCGATTCCATTTGGTTCGATTGATTTCAATTTGATTCGATTCGAATCAATTTTGTTCGATTTGATACGATTCTTTTCGATTCACTTATATTCGATTCTTTTCGATTCGATTCGATTCTTTTCGATTCGTTTCTGTTCGATTCCATTCGCATCTTTTCAATTCGATTTGATTCGATACCTTCCAATTCGAATCAAATCGATTTGATTCTTTTTCATTCGATTCTTTTCGATTCGATTTGATTCTTTTTGATTCTATCAATTCGATTCTTTTAATTCGATTTGATATGATTCAATTCGATTCTTTTGTATTTGTTTCGATTCGATTCGAATCTATTCGATTCAATTCTTTTCGATTCGATTATTTTCAATTCGATTCTTTTCGATTCGATTCGATTCTTTTCGATTCGATTCTTTTTGATTCGATTTGTTTCGATTCGATTCAATTCTTTTCAATTCAATTCGATTTGATTCGAAACTATTTGATTGAATTCTTTTCGATCGATTTTTTTCGATTCGATTCGATTCGATTCTTTTCGATTCGATTCGATTCTTTTCGATTCGATCGATTTGATTCTTTTCGATTCGATTCGAATTGATTCTTTTTGATTCAATTCGATTCGAAACTATTCGATTCAATTCTTTTCGATTCGTTTATATTCGATTCGATTGGTTTCGATTCGATTCTTTACGATTCGATTCAATTTGATTCGATTCTTTTTGATTAGATTGGATCCTTTTCGATTCGATAGGATTCGATTCAATTCTTTTCGATTCGATTCTTTTCGATTCAATTCGATTCTTTTCGATTCGATTTGATTCGATCGACTCTTTTCGATTCGATTCGATTTGAATCTATTTGATTCGATTCTTATCAATTCGATTTTTTTCGATTTGATTCAATTCGAATCTTTTCCATTCGATTCGTTTCTTTCGAGTCAATTCGAATCATTTCAATTCGATTCGATTTTTTTTATTCGATTCGATTCTTTTCAATTTGAGTCGATTCGATTCTTTTCGATTCAAATCAATTCGATTCGAGTCTTTTCGATTCAATTCAATTCAATTCTTTTTGATTGGATTCGATTCCATTCAGTTCGATTCATTTCAATTCGATTCGATTCGATTCGATGTTTTCGATTAGAATCGATTCTTTTTTATTCAATTCCATTCAATTCTTTTCATTTCAATTCCATTCGATTCTTTTCAATTGTCTTCGATTCGATTTTTTTCGATTCCATTACATTCGATTCTTCTCGATACAACTAGATTCTCTTCATTTCTATTCTCATTGAGACAATTCGATTCCTTTCATTTGCATTCTTTTCAATTCGATTCTTTCGATTGGATTCAATTGTTTTTGTTTCGATTCCATTCGATTCTTTTCGATTCCTTTCTTTTCGATTCGTCAATTCGATCCTTTTCGATTCGATTCGATATTTTTCGATTCGATTCTTTTCAATTCAATTCGATTCTTTTCGATTTGATTAAATTCTTTACGATTCGATTTGATTCTTTCATTCGATTTGATTTAATTCGAATCTGTTTGATTCGATTCGATTCGATTCTTTTCGATTCAATTTGATTCGATTCTTTTTGATTCAATTCGATTCGATTTGAATCTATTCAATGAGATTCTTTTCAATTCGATTCTTTTTGATTTGATTCGATTCGATTATTTTTGATTCGATTCAATTGGATTTTTTTGATTCGATTCGATTCTTTTGATTCGATTTGTTTTTATTCTTTTCGATTTGATTCGATTCGATTCTTTTTGATTGGATTCGATTCGATTTTTTCGATTAGAATTGATTCAATTCGATTCAGTTCTTTTTGATTGGATTCGATTCCTTTTGGTTCGACTCATTTCAATTCGATTCGATTCCAATCGATTGTTTTCGATTCGATTCGATTCTTCTTGATCAATTTATTTGATTCTTTTTTTCGAATCGATTCGATTCTTTTCGATTCAATTACATTCGATTCTTTTCAATTCGACTTGATTCTATTCGTTTCAATTCTTTTTGAGTGGATTCTTTTCGATTCTATTCTTTCTATTCGATTCAATTTGTTTCGATGCGATTATTTTTTATTCGATTCGATTTGATTCGAATCTTTTTGATTCGATTCGATTCTTTTCTATTTGATTTGGTTCCACTCTTTTTGATTCGATTTGATTTTTATTGATTCAATTCTTTTCAATTCAATTCGATTCGATTTTTTCAATTCGATTTGATTCTTTTCAATTCCATTCTACTTGATTCAATTCAATTCTTTTCGATTCAATTTTATTCGATTCTTTTCGATTCGATTTGACTTGTTTCTTTTTGATTCGATTCGATTAATTTCAATTCGATTCGATTGTTTTCGATTCTATTCGATTCGATTTGATTCAAATATTTTCGATTCGATTCGATCCAATTCGATTCGATTCTTTTATATCGAGTCTTTCGATTCGATTCATTTGGATTTGATTCGTTTCGATTTGATTCCTTGTTTTTGATTCGATTCCATTCGATTCTATTTTTTTTCGATTCATCGATTCGATCCCTTTCCATTCGATTCTTTTCGATTCAATTCGATTCTTTTCAATTCAATTCTTTTCAATTCGAATCTATTCTCTTCGATTCGATTCTTTTCGATTCGATTCGATTCTTTTTGATTCGATTCTTTTCAATTCGATTCGATTCAATTATTTTCGATTTGATTCATTTCGACTCGATTCGATTATTTTCGATTCGATTCAATTCGATTTGAATCGATTAGATTATTTCGATTTTCTTTGTCTCGAATCGATTCGAATCGATTATTTTCTATTTGATTTGATTATTTTCTATTCGATTCGTTTTGATTCAATTATTTTCGATTACATTCGTTTCAAATCAATTCAATTCGATTATTTTTGATTCGATTCGATTCTATTCGAATATTTTCAATTCAATTCGTTTCGATTAGATTCGATTCGTTTCAATTAGTTTCGATTCAATTCGATTAATTTCGATTCGATTCAATTCAATTATTTTCGATTCGATCTCTTTTGATTGGATTATTTTCGATTCGATTCATTTCAAATCGTTTCGATTCGATTTGATTAATTTCGATTCGATTTGAATTGATTTGATTATTTTCGATTCAATTAGTTTCGATTAGATTATTTTCGATTCGATTCATTTCGATTTGATTCGATTATTTTCGATTCAAATCGTTTCCATTCGATTATTTTCAGTTTGATTCATTTCGATTCGATTTGATTATTTTCAATTCGATTCGGTTCCATTCGATTTGATTACTTTCGATTCGATTCAATTCGATTCGATTACTTTCGATTCGATTCTTTCCGATTCGATTCTTTTTGATTCAATTTGAGTCTTTCCTATTCGATTCTTTTCGATGCGATTTGACACTTTTCGATTTGATTCTATTCGATATTTTCAACTTGATTCGATTTTTTCGTCTCGATTCGATTCTTTTCCATTTGATTCAATTCGATTCTTTTCTTTTTGATTCAATTCAATTCGATTCTTTTGGATTTGATTCGATTCGATTATTTTCGATTCGATTGATTTCGATTTGAATATTTTCGATTCGATTCGTTTCAATTCAATTATATTAGATTCGATTCATTTCAATTCGATTATTTTCGATTCTATTCGTTTCAATTCGATTCGATTCGATCATTTTCGATTCAATTCGAATTGATTCGATCTTTTTTGATTCGATTCGATTTGATTATCTTCGATTCGATTCATTTAGATTCAATTTGATTCGATTATTTTCAATTCGATTTGCTTCGATTAGATTCGATTCAATTCGAATAATTTCGATTCGATTATTTTCGATTTGATTCATTTCGATTCGATTATTTTCAATTTGATTCGATTTGATTATTTTCCATCCGATTCATTTCGATTCGATTATTTTCAATTTGATTCTATTCAATTCGTTTCATTTTGATTCAATTCGTTTAATTTCTATTCGATTCAATTTGATTCGATTCGATTATTTTCGATTCGATTTGATTCAATTTGATTCATTTTCGATTCGATTAGATTATCTTCGATTTGATTTTTTCGATTTATTTCGATTTGATTCGATTCATTTCGATTCGATTAATTTCAGTTCGATTATATTCGATTCGATTTGGTTCGATTCGATTCGATTCGATTATTTTTGATTCAATTCAATTCGATTCGAATTGATTCGATTATTTTCGACTCGATTCATTTCGATTCGATTTGATTCGATTCAATTAATTTCAACTCAATTCGATTATTTTCAATTCGATTCATTTGTATTCGATTTTTTTTATCCGTTTCGTTTCAATTCGATTTTATTCGATTATTTTTTATTCTATTCGATTCAATTCGATTCAATTCTTTTAATTCCATTTGATTCGATTGTTTTGATTCGGTCCAATTCGATTCGATTTTTTTCGATTCGATTTGGTTTGATTCTTTTCGATTCGAGTCTTTTTGATTAGAATTTCTTTCTTTTTGAATCGATTCGATTGTTTTTGTTTTGATTCGTTTCGATTCAATTCGATTCTATTAATTTCTATTTGATTCGATTCGATTCAATTCAATTATTTTCGATTCAATTCCTTTCAATTCGATTATTTTCGGTTCGATTAGTTTTGATTCAATTCGATAATCTTCGATTCAATTCGTTTCGGTTCGATTATTTTTTATTTGATTCGATTCATTTCAATTCGTTTCGTTTCAATTCAATTATTTTCGGTTCGATTCATTTCGATTCGATTCGATTGTTTTCGATTTGATTCGATTCGATTATTTTCTATTCTACTCGTTTTGAATCGATTCAAACCGATTATTTTCTATTCGATTCTATTCGATTATTTTCTATTCGATTCATTTCGATTTGATTATTTTTTATTCGATTCGATTCGATTCAAATATTTTCGATTCGTTTCGATTAGATTCAATTCGATTTGATTAATTTCGATTCGATTCAATTTGATTATTTTCGATTCGATGCGTTTCCATTCGATTCAATTCGATTATATTCAATTCAATTCGATTCAATTTGAATGGATTATTTTTGATTGGATTTGATTCTTTTCATTCGATTCGATTCAATTTGAATCTATTCGATTCAATTCTTTTCGATTCGACTATTTTCGATTCAATTCTATTCCTTTCAATTCGATTCTTTTTGATTCAATTTGATTCGATTCTTTTTGATTCGATTCGATTTGGTTCGATTTTTTCGATTCGATTCTTCTTTATTTGATTTGTTTTGATTGTATTCGATTCGATTTGATTAGATTATTTTCTAATCTATTCGATTCTTTTCGACTCGATTCGATTTGATTTGATCTTTTTCGATTGATTCTGTCTTTTCGATTCGATTCGATTCGATTCGATTCAATTTCTTGGATTCGATTCGATTTGATATTTTTCATTTCAATTCAAAAGTTTTTGATTCGTTACTTTTCGATTCTATTCGATTCGTTTATTTTCGATTCGATTCGATTCTTTTCAAAACTTTTTTTAAAATTTTTATTTATTTATGATAGTCACAGAGAGAGAGAGGCAGAAACACAGTCAGAGGGAGACGCGGGCTCCGTGCACCGGGAGCCCGACATTGGGTTCGATCCTGGGTCTCCAGGGTCATGCCCTGGGCAAAGGGAGGCGCCAAACCGCTGTGCCACCCAGGGATACCTTTTCGAATCTTTTTTATTCAATTTGATTCGATTCTTTTCGATTCGATTTGATTTGATTCGATTAATTTCGATTCGATTCGATACGATTTGATTTTTTTCGATTCAATTAGTTTCGATTCTATTATTTTCGATTCGATTCATTTCGATTTGATTCGATTCATTTCGATTCTATTATTTTCGATTTGATTCGTTTCGATTCAATTCGATTCGATTAATTTCTATTCAATTCGATTCGATTCGATTCAATTATTTTCGATTCGATTCGTTTCGATTCAATTATTTTCGAGTCGATTTGTTCGATTTGATTATTTACGATTCGATTCTTTTCGATTCGATTCGATTATTTTTGATTCGGTTCTATTCGATTCGATTTTTTTCGATTTGATTCATTTCGATTCGATTCGTTTCGATTCTTTTCGATTCAATTCAATTATTTTTGATTCGATTCGTTTAGATTTGATTATTTTCGATTCGATTAGTTTCGTTCGATTCGCTGTTATTGATTAGATTCGTTTCGATTCATTTACTTTCAATTCGATTCTTTTCGATTCGATTCAATCATTTTCGAGTCGATTTGTTTCGATTTGATTATATTCTATTCGATTCATTTCGATTTGATTCCATTCGATTATTTTTTATTCGATTCGATTCGATTCTTTTCGATTCAATTCGATTCGATTCGATTGTTTACCATTCGATTTTCTTTATTTGATTCGTTTAGATTCTTTTCGATTCAATTTGATTCAATTCATTTCAAATCGATTCTTTTTGATTTGATTCGATTCGATTTGATCTTTTTCGATTCGATTTGATTCTTTTCGAATCGATTCGTTTTTTTGATTTAATTCGATTCGATTCGATAGTTTTCGTTTCGCTTTTTTTTATTCGATTCGATTCGATTCTTTTCGATTCTTTTTTATTTAATTTCGATTCGATTCTTTTCGATTCAATTAATTTCTATCGATTCGATTCGATTTGATTCAATTATTTTCGACTCAATTCGTTTCAATTCAATTATTTTCGATTTGATTCATTTCGATTCGATTCAATTATTTTCAAGTCATTTCGTTTCAATTCGATTATTTGCGATTCGATTCATTTCCATTCAATACGATTCGATTAGTTTTGATTCGATTCAATATGATGCTATTATTTTCGAGTCGATTTGTTTCGATTCAATTATTTTTCATGCAATTCGTTTCGATTTGATTCGATTATTTTTGATTCAATTTGGTTCGATTTGATTATTTTTGATTTGATCCTTTTCGATTCAATTCAATTATTTTTGATTCGATTCATTTCAATTCGATTATTTTCGATTCGATTCATTTTGATTCGATACGATTCGATTAGTTTTGATTCGATTCAAATATTTTCAATTCAATTCGTTTCGATTAGATTCGTTTCAATTGGGTTAATTTCGATTCGATTCAATTCCTTTCTTTTCTTTTCTTTTCTTTTTTTTATTTTATGATGTCATACAGAGAGAGAGAGGCAGAGACACAGGCAGAAAGAGAAGCAGGCTCCATGCACTGGGAGCCTGACGTGGGTTCGGATTTCGCCCTGGGCCAAAGGCAGGCGCCAAACCGAGGCGCCACCCAGGGATCCCTGATTCCTTTATTTTTGATTCGATTCATTTCGATTAGATTATTTTCGATTCGATTCGCTTTCATTCGATTATTTTCGATTGGATTCGTGTCGATTCAATTCATTTCGATTCAATTCGATTAGATTAATTTTGATTCGATTTCATTCGATTCTTTCGGCTGATTTGTTTTGATTCGATTCGATTCGATTATTTTCGATTTGATTCGTTTTGATTAGATTCGATTAGATTAGTTTCAATTCGATTCGTTTTGATTCGATTCGTTTCGATTATTTTTTATTCTATTCTATTCAAATCCTTGCAATTCTATTCTTTTCGATTCGATTCTTTTGTATTTGATTCTGTTCAATTCGATTCGATTCTTTTTGATTTGTTCGATTCGATTCTTTTCGAATCGATTTGATTATTTTCGATTTGTTTTGATTTTTTCGATTTGATTCTTTTCGATTCGATTCCATTTGATTTTTTCAACTCGATTCGATTCTTTTTGATTCGATTCAATTCTTTTCGATTCGATTTGATTTGATTCTTTTCTATTCGATTCTATTCGATTCGATTCTTCTCGATTATTTTCGATTCCTTTCAGTTCGAATCGATTCATTCGATTCTTTTAAATACGCTTCAATTCGATTTGAATCGGTTTTTTTTAATCGATTCAATTCTTTTCGATCGACCCCTTCGATTCGATTCGATTCTTTTTGATTTGAGTCAATTCGATTCTTTGATTCGATTTGATTCTTTTCGATTCGAATCGATTCGATTCGATTCTTTCAATTCCATTTGATTCGATTCTTTTCAATAGGATTCGATTCCATTCGGTTCGATTCAATTCAAATCGATTCTTTTCGATTCGATTCGATTCTTTTCGATATGATTTTATTTAATTCTTTGCGATTCGACTTGATTCTATTCGTTTCAATTCTTTTCGATTGGATTCTTTTCGATTTGATCCTTTCGATTCGCTTTGATTCACTTCAATTCGATTAATTTTGATTCAATTCGATTCGAATGTTTTCGATTCAATTCGATTCTTTTCTATTTGATTTGGTTCGATTCTTTTCGATTCGATTCGATTCTTATTGATTCATTTCTTTTCGACTCAATTCGATTCGAGTTTTTCAATTTGATTCGATTCTATTAATTGTATAGTATTCTTTTCGATTCGATTCTTTTCAATTTGATACGATTCGATTCTTTTTTTCGATTTGATACGATTCTTTTTTATTCGATTCGATTCTTTTCAATTCGATTCGATTCTTTTCGATTCTTTTCAATTTGTTTCGATTCGATTATTTTCTAATCGATTCTTTTCAATTCGATTATTTTATTTTCGATTCGATTCAATTAGATTCTTTTCGATTGGATTCGATTTTTGATTCAATTCAATTTGATTCTTTTCGATTGGATTCAATTCTTTTCGATTTGTTTCAATTCAATTATTTTCGATTCGATTCAATTTGATTATTTTCATTTAGATTCGATTCTTTTCGATTCGATTTTTATCGATTTGAGTCGATTCAATTCGATTATTTTCGTTTAGATTCGATTCGATTCGATTTTTTTATTCGATTCGATTCTATTCGATTTCTTTCGATTCAATTCAATTCTTTTGGATTTGATTCAATTCTATTCGATTTTTTCAATTCATTTCTTATCGATGCAATTCGATTCAATTCATTATTTTCATTTAGATTCGATTTGATTTGATTCTTTTTAATTATTCGATTCAATTCGATTTTTTTCTATTCGATTTTTATCGGTTCGATTTGATTCAATACTATTCTTTTCGATTCGATTCGATTCGATTCTTTGGTTTCGATTTGATTCTTTTCAATTCGATTCGATTCTTTTTGATTTATTTCGATTCTTTACAATTCTATTTGATTTATTTCTTTTCGATTCGTTTCGAATCGATTCGATTCTTTTCGATTCGGTTCGATTTGATTCTTTTCATTTAGATTCGATTCTTTTCGATTTGATTCGTTCAATTCGATTCTTTTTGATTCGATTTGATTCAATTTGTTTTCTTTTGAATTTGATTTTTTTCGATTCGATGCTTTTCGATTCGATTTGATTCGATTCGTTTTCTTTTGAATTCGATTTTTTATTCGATGCAGTTCGATTCGATTCGACTCGATTCTTATTGATTCGATTCGATTCTCTTCTATTCTTTTCATTTCAATTCTGTTCTTTTTTATTTGATTCGTTTCTTTTCAATTCAATTCGATTCCTCTCTTTTCTATTTTATTCAATTCTATTCTTTTGGATTCAATTCCATACGATCGATTCTTTTTGATTCGATTGCATATGATTCGATTCTTTTAGATTCGATTCAATTCGATTATTTTCGAATCTATTCGATTCTTTTCGATTCGATACCATTCGATTCTTTTCAATTTGATTGTTTTTGATTTGATTCGATTAGAATTTATTCTACTGATTCGATCGATTCTTTTCGTTTTTGTTCGATTCTTTTCTATTTGATACTTTTCGATTCGATTCGATTCTTTTCATTCAATTCAATTTGATTAATTCGATTCTTTTCATTTCAAATCGATTCGATTTGATTCAATTCTTTTCGATTCGATTCGATTCTTTTCGATTCAAATTGATTCTTATTGCTTCAATATGATACTTTTCGATTAGAATATTTTTGATTCGATTCGATTCAATTCTTTTCATTTCAATTCGAATCTTTTCGATTCGATACGATTCGATTCTTTTCAATTCGATTCTTTTAAATTCGACCTGATTGGATTCGTTTTGATTCTCTTCGATTCGACTCTTTTCTATTCAATTTGATTCGACTCGATTCTTTTCGATTCCATTAAATTTGATTCGATTTTCGATTCGATTATATTATGTTCGATTCGATTCCATTCAATTCTATTCTTTTCGATTCGATTCAGTTGTTTTCAATTCGATTCAATTCTTTTCAATTCGATTTGATTTGATTCTTTTCATTTCGATTCGAAACGATTTTTTCATTTCTATTTGAATCGATTCTCTTCGATTTGATTAGTTTCGATTCTTTTCGATTCTATTCGATTCTATTCGATTTTTTTCGATTTGATTCAATTCGATTCTTTTTGATTCGATTCGATTCGATTCTTTTCTATTCTATTTTATTTGATTCTTTTCGATTTGATTTGATTCATTTCGATTCTTTTTGATTCAATTCGATTTTATTTGATTCTTTTCAATTCGTTTCACTTCGATTCTTTTCAGTTCGTTTCTAATTGATTCTTTTCGATTTGATTCGATTCAATTCGATTCTTTTGTTTTGATTGGATTCTTTTCAATTCGATTTTTTAGTTACATTCGATTCGATTCTTTTCGTTTCAATTCGATTGTTTTCGATTCGATTCTTTTCATTTCGATTCAATTCGATTCTTTTCGATTCGATTTATTTAGATTCTTTAGGATTCTATTAATTTTGATTATTTTCGATTCAGTTCGAATCGATTCTATTCTTTTCAATTTGATTCTTTTCTATTCGATTCAATTCAATAGTTTTCGTTTCGATTCGATTCCTTTCGATTCGATTCTTTTCAATTTGATTCGATTCTTTCAATTGATCGATTCTATTATATTCTATTCGATTCAATTCATTTCGATTCAATTCTTTTCGATTTGATTCGTTATGATTCTTTTCAATTCGATTCAATTCGATTCTTTTCGATTCGAATCTATTCAATTCTTTTTGATTCGATTCGATTCTATTCGATTTTTTCCAATTTGATTCGATCCGTTTCTTTTCGATTCGATTCAATTCGATTCCTTTCGATTCAATTCAATGTGTTTCTTTTCGATTCCATTAGATTCAATTCTTTTGGATTCGATTCGATTCTTTTTGATTCGATTCGATTCTTTTGTTTCAATTCGATTCTTTTCTATTCGAATCGATTCGATTCTTTTCATTTCGATTTGATTCATTTCGATTTGATTCATTTCGATTCGATTCTTTTTGAATCGATTCGATTCTTTCGATTCGATTTGATTCTTTTCGTGTTGATTCGATTCTTTTCTTTTTTAAAAATTTTTTAAAATTTATTTATGATAGTGACACACAGAGAGAGGCAGAGACACAGGCAGAGAGAGAAGCAGGCTCCATGCACTGGGAGCCCGATGTGGGACTCGATCCCTGGTCTCCAGGATCACGCCCTGGGCCAAAGGCAGGCGCTAAACTGCTGCGCCACCCAGGGATCCCTTCGATTCTTTTCGATTTGATTCTTTTCAATTCGAATGTTTTCGAATCTTTTCATTTCAAATCGATTCATTTCGATTCAATTCTTTTCGATTCGATTCGATTCAATTCGATTGTTTTCGATTTTATTCGATTCGAATCTTTTCAATTCTATTCAATTCGATTGTTTTCCATTCGATTCGATATGATTGGATTCTTTTCGATTCGTTTCGATATAATTCGATTCTTTTCGATTAGATACAATTCTGTTCTTTTCGATTCGATTCGATTCGACTCAATTCGACTCAATTTCATTCTTTTTGATTCAATTCGATTAGAATTTAATCGACTGATTAAATTCGATTCTTTTCGTTTCAGTTCAATTCTTTTCTATTCGATTCGATTCTTTTCATTTCAATTCAATTCCTTTCGATTCGATTCTTTTCGATTCGATTCGATTTGATTCTTTTCGAATCGATTCGTTTCGATTCGATCTTTTTGATTTGATACAATTCTTGTCGATTCCATTAAATTTGATTCGATTCCTTTCAATTCAATTAGATTCTTTTCGATTCGATTCCAATCAATTCGACTCTTTTCTATTCGATTCGATTCTTTTCAATTTGATTTGATTCTTTTCGATACGATTCAATTAGATTCTTTTCGATTTGATTCGATTTGATTTTTTTCGATTTGAATCGATACGATTCTTTTCATTTTGATTCAAATCGATTCTTTTCGATTCTATTCGTTTCGATTCTTTTTGATTTGATTTGATTCTTTTTGTTTAGTTTCGATTCTTTGCGATTTGATCCTTTTTGATTCAATTCGATTCTTTTCGATTCGATTAGATTCGATTCTTTTCGATTCGAATCGATTCGATTCTTTTTGATTTGAATCAATTCTTTTTGATTCAATTCAATTTAATTCTTTTCCATTCGATTCGATTCTTTTCGATTCGATATTACTTGATTTCATTGTTTTTGATTTGATTCGAATCTTTTCTATTCTATTTATTTCGATTCTTTTCGGTTCTATTCGATATGATTAGATTCTTTTCGATTGGATTCAATTCGGTACGATTCGATTCTTTTCGATTCTATTCAATTAGATTCTTTTCAATTCGGTTTGATTCTTTTTGTTTCGGTTTGATTCTTTTTGATTCAATTCTTTTTGATTCGATTCAATTCTTTTCATTCAATTTGATTCGATTTGATTCTTTTCGTTTCAAATCGATTCATTTCGATTTGATTCTTTTCTATTCGATTCGATTCTCTTCGATTCAATTCGATTCGATTCGATTCTCTTCGATTTAATTCAATTCGATTCTTTTCAATTCGATTCCATTCGATTCTTTTTGATTCAATTCAATTCGATTCTTTTTGTTTCAATTCGATTCTTTTTTATTCTATTCTTTTCCATTCGATTCGAGTCTTCTATTTGATTCAATTTTTTTCGATTCGATTCCTTTCGATTCAATTTGATTCTTTTCATTTCGATTCTATTCTTTTCTATTCTATTCGATTCACTTGTTTTATATTCGATTCGATTCTATTCGATTCTATTCAATTCTTTTCGTTCCAATTTGATTCGAATTGACTCTTTTCGATTCAATTCGATTTGGTTTGATTCTATTTGTTTCGATTTGATTCTTTTGGATTTCATTAGATTAGATTCTTTTCGATTCGATTCGAATATTTCATTCAATTCGATTCGATTCTGTTCGTTTCAAATCGATTCGTTTTGATTCGATTCTTTGCTATTCGATTTGATTCTTTTCGTTTCAATTTCATTCTTTTCGATTCGATTCTTATCGATTCAATTCGATTCAATTCTTTTCAGATCGATTTGATTCTTTTCAATTTGATACGATTCGATTCTTTTCGATTTGATTCAATTCAATGCTTTTCGATACAATTCGTTTCGATTCTTTTAGATTCGATTCTTTTCGATTGAATTTGCTACTATTGGGTTCTTTTCGATTCCATTAAATTTGATTTGATTCTTTTCGACTCAATTAGATTCTTTTCGATTCGTTTCCATTCAATTAGATTTTTTCGATTCGATTCGATTCGATTGCTTTCGATTCGATTCAATTTTCTATCAATTCGATTAGATTCTTTTCATTTCAAATCGATTCTTTTTGATTCGATTCAATTAGATTTTTTTGATTCGATTCAATACGATTCGATTCTTTTGTTTCAATTCGATTGTTTTTGATTCGATTGTTTTCGATTCGATTCGATTCAATTCTTTTCATTTTGATTCGATTAATTTATATTCAATTCTTTTCGATTCTATTCAATTCTTTTCGATTCGATTCGATTCTTTTTGTTTCGATTCGATTCCTTTCGATTCGATTCTTTTATATTCTATTCAATTCGATTCTTTTTGATTCGATTCGATACAATTGGATTCTTTTCTATTTGATTCCTTACCATTAGATTCTTCTCTATTCGATTCAATTCGATTCTTTTCGATTCAATTAGATTCGATTCTTTATGCTTTGATTCAAATCGATTCTTTTAATTTCGATTCGATTTTTTTCGATTTGATTCTTTTCAATTCGATTCGATTCTTTTCAATTCGATTCGTTTTTTTTCTATTCGATTCGAATCTTTTCAATTCTATTCGATTTGATTCAATTCTTATCGATTTTATTCGATTCGATTCTTTTCTATTCAATTCAACTCGATTCTTTTTGATTCGATTCGATTGTTTTCCATTCGACCTGATTTGATTCGTTTCGATTATTTTCGATTTGATTTTTTTCGACTCGATTCTTTCCATTCCATTAAATTTGATTTGATTCTTTTCGATTCGATTCGATTCTTTTCAATTCTATTCAATTCTATTCGATTCGATACTTTTTGATTCGATTCGATTCTTTTTGATTCAATTCGATTAGATTCAATTGATTCTTTCACTTCCACTCGATCCGATTGTTTTGATTTGATGCAATTAGATTCGATTTTTTCGATTCAATTCTTTTCGATTCGATTAGAATCAATTAGATTCTTTTCTATTTGATTCGATTCGATTCGTTTCGATTCGATTCGATTCTTTATGATTCTTTTCTATTCTATTCGATTCGAGTCTTTTCGATTGGATTCTATTCGATTCAATTCGATTCGATTCTTTTCAATTGGATTCGATTCGATTCGATTATTTTCTATTCTATTCAATTCTTTTCGATTATCTTTGATTCGATTCTTTTCAATTCGCTTAGATTCGATTCTTTTCGAAACTATTCAATTCTATTCAATTCAAAAATAATCGATTCGAATCGGATTGAAAATAATCAAATCGAAACTAAGCGAATCGAAAAGAATCGAATCAAAAATAATCGAATCGATTCAAATCGAAATTAATCAAATCGAATCAAAACGAATTGAAATAAAACGAATTGAATCGAAAATAATCGAATTGAAACAAATAGAATTGAATCGAAACGAATCAAGTTGAAAATAATCGAATCGAATCAAATAGAAAATAATCTATTCGAATTGTTTTGAAACGAAGAGAATCGAAATAATCGAATGGAAAAAAAGAAATAATTGAATCGATTTGAGTCGATTCGAATTGAAAGTAATCGAATCGAATCGAATTGAATAGAAATTAATCGAATCGAATCGAATCCAATTGAAAAGAATCGAATCGAATTGAATCGAAAAGAATCGAATCGAAATGAATCGAATCGAAAATAATCGAATCGAATCGAAATGATTCGAATTGAAAATAATAGAATGAAAACTAATCGAATCGAAAAAAATCGAATCAAATCGAATCGAATCAAAAATACTCGAATCGAATCAAAGTAAAACGAATCGAATCGAAAATAATCGAATCTAAATGAATCGAATCGAAAATAATCGAAACGAATCAAATCCAAATTAATCGAATCGAAACGATTTTAATCGAAATAATCGAATTG
>CM052494.1:25805645-25819780 GCA_028533335.1 Chrysocyon brachyurus | reverse complement strand
TGTGCTCCCCACCTAGGCCTCATCTGGACCTGGTTACTCTGGTCCCTACCTGGGCATCATCGGGACATGGTTACTCTATTCCTCACTGGGACTCACCTGGACCTGGTAACTCTTGTCCTCACTTTGGCCTCTTCAGTACCAGGTGACTCTGGCCCCACCTGTACCTCACCTGGAACTGGTGACTCTGATCCTCAGCATGGCCTCTCCTGACCTGGTGACTGTGGTTCCCCTTCGGGACCTCACCTGGGCCTCAGGTCTGTTCAGCACCTGGGACTCACCTGGACCCGGTGTCTCTGGTAACCACCTGGGTAGAATCAGGGCATGGTTACACTGTTCCCTAACAGGGACCCACCTGGACCTATTAACACTGGTCTTCCTCTCGGCCACACCTGGACATGGTGACACTGGTTCCCACCTGGGTCTCACATGGACCTGGTGACTCTGATCCCCACCTCGCCTCAACTGGAACTGGTGATTCTCATTCCCACATGGACCTCATGTGGACCTGGTGGCTGCGTTGATTCTAGCTTCTCATGTAACTGGTGACTCTGGTCCCCACCAGGGCCTCAATGGGACATGTGAGATGGTTGCCACCTGCACCTCACCTGGATCTGGTGACTCTGGTCTGCACCTGAGACTACCCTGGATCTGGTGACTGTGTTCCCCACCTGGGACTCACTTGGACCTGGTGACTCTGATCCCCATCTGGGTCTCACCTGGCCCTGTTGACCATGGTCCTCAACTGGGCATAATTGGGACCCGGTTACTGTGTTCCACAACTGGACCTCACCTGGACCAGGTGACACTGGTCCCCCTCTGGGTCTCACCCTGACCTGGAGACTGTGAAACCCACTTTGGCCTGACTTGGACCTGCTGAATCTGGTTGCCACCTGCACCTCTCCTCGAACTGTTGACTCTGGTTCTTTCAAGGACCTCCCCTGTACCTGGTGATCCAGGTCGCCACCTGGGACTCACCGAGACGTGCTGACTGTTCTCACCACCTGGGACTCACCTGGACCTGGTTACTCTGTTCCACACCTGGGCCTCATGTAGACCTGTTGACCATGATCCCCAGCCGGCCTCACATGGACCTGTTTCCACTGGTCCCCATCTGGGCATCACGTGTACCTGGTAACTTTGGTCCTACCTGGACTTCACTTGGATCTGGTGACTCTGGTCCCCACCTGGACCTCTCCTGGACCTGGTGACTCTCTTTCCAACATGGATCTCACCTGGATCTGGTGACTCTGGTCCTCAGTTTGGCCTCACCTGGACCTGGTGACTCTCGTCCCCACTTTGACCTAACTCAGACCTGGGGAATCTTGTCCCCACCTAGGCGTCACCCAAACCTGGTGACTTTTGTCCCCAGCTATGCCTCAATTCGACCTGATGTGTCTGGTCCTCACGTGGGCCTCACAATGACCTGGGATTCAGCTGGATAGAGTAGCTCTGGTTCCCACATGGGGCTTACCTGGTACTGGTGACAGTGGTCTCCTTCTATGCCTCACCAGGACCTGGTGATTCTGATCCCCATCTGGGCCTTGCATGGCCCTAGTGACTGTGGTCCTCACCTAGGCAACATTGGGACCTGGATACTCTATTCCACACCTGAACCTCACTTTGACCGGGGATTTCTGGTCCCACTATGGGTCTCAAACTAAACTGTTTACTCTGGTTCCCCCACTGGGCCTTCCCCTTACCTGGTGACTCTGGTCCCCTCCTGGGCTTCACTTGGACCTGGTGAATCTGGACCTTACCTGGTCCTCACCTGGACCTGGTGTCTCTGGTCACCACCTGGGTCTCACCTGTTCTTGGTGAATCTTTTTGCCACCTGGGCCTCACCTGGACCTTGTGACTATGGTCCCCACCTGGACCGCACCTGGATCTGGTGGCTCTGGTTCCCATATGGGGCTCTCTTGGACCTGGTTCTTGTGGTCTCCTTCTGGCCTCACCTGGAACAAAACGACTCTGATTCATATTTTGGCCTCACCTGGACCTGGGGACTCTGGTCATTACCTGGGAATCATCAGGATGTTGTTACTCTCTTCTATACCTGGGCCTCACCTGGATCTGGTGACTCTGGTAACCCTCTGGACCTCACCCTTACCTGGTGACTGTGGTCCCTCCTGGGCCTCACCTGGACGAGGTGACTGGATCCCATAGGGACCTCATCTGGACCTGGTGAATCTGGTCCTCACATGGGCATTATGGGACCTGGTTACTCAGTTCCACATCAGGGCCTCACCTGGACCTAGTGACTCTCGTCTCCTCGGTGCTCACCCTGATGAGATGACTCTGGTTCTCACCTGGATATCACCTGGACCGGGTGACTCTGGTCCCTCTCTGGGCCTCAGCCGGTGCTGAGGAGTCTGGTCCTCAACTGGGCCTCAACAGGACCTGGTGAATCTATTCCTCACTTAGGCCTCTTCTGGACCTTGTGACTCTGGTCCCACCTGGTATCAATGGACATGGTTATTCTGTTTCCCACATGGGACTAACATGGACTGGATAAGTTTGCTCCACGCTTTGGCCTCACCTGGCCCTGATGAGTCTGGGCCCCACACCTAGGTCTCAATATGGACCTGGTGACTGTGGTCCCCACCTAGGTGTCAGCTGTACCTGGTGACTCTCGTTCCCTCATGAACCACACCTGGACCTGGTGACTGTGGTGTTCGTCTAGCCTCATATTTACCTGGTGACTCCGGTCCCCACCAGGGCCTCATCTGGATCTGGTGACTCTGGCCTGCAGGTTGGCCTCACCTGGACCTGGTGATTGGGCTGCCACCTGGGACTCACCCATACCTGGTGACTCAGGTCTCCACGTGGGCCTCATAATACTGGGTGAATCTGGTCCTTACCTGGTCCTCACCCAGACCCGGTGACTCTGGTCACCACCTGGGCCTCACCTGGACCTGGTGAATCTGGTCCCTATGTGGGCCTCACCCAGTCCTGGTGACTTTCTTCCCCACCTGGACCTGGTTGCTGTGGACTTCTTAGCCTCACCTGGAACTGGTGACTTTGAATCTATCTGGGCCTCACCCAGATCTGGTGACTCTGGTCCTCACCTGGGAATCATTGAGACCTGGTTACTCTGTTCCACACCTGAGCCTCACCTCACTCGAATCGATTTGTTTCTTGCCGATTCGACTGTTCAAATTGATTATTTTTGATTTGAATCTTTTTGATTCGATTCTATTCTTTCAGATTCGATTCGATTCAACTTTTTTCGATTCGATTCGATTCGATTCTTTTCGATTCGATTCGATCTTTTCGATTTGATTCTTTTCTATTCGAATTGATTCTTTTCGATTTGATTTGATTCTTTTCAATTGGATTTGATTCTTTTTCATTCGATTCTTTTCGATTTTATTCTATTATTTTCGATTCGATTCGGTTCTTTTTGATTCTATTCAATTTGATTCGATTCTATATGATTCTTTTCGATTCGATTTGATTTGATTTGAATCTATTCGATTTGATTCTTTTCAATTCGATACTTTTCGATTTGATTCGATTCAGTTCTTTTTGATTCGGTTCGACTCGATTCTATTCTTTTCAATTCAAGGCGATTTTTTATTAAATTTGGTTCTTTTCGATTTGATTCGATTCGATTCTTTTTGATTCGAATCGATTCGATTCTTTTCGATTTGATTCGATTCGATTCTTTTCGATTCGATTCTTTTCATTTGGATTCGATTCCATGTGGTTCGATTCATTTCAATTTGATTCGATTCTAATCAATTTTATTCGATTTGATTAGATTCTTTTCGATTCAATTCGGATCTTTTCGATTCGATTCAATTTGATTCGATTCGATACGATTTTTTTCGATTTGATTTGATTCGATTTGAATCTATTCGATTTGATCCTTTTCTTTTTTTATTTTTTATTTTATTTTATTTATTTTTTTTTAATTTTTTAAATTATTTATGATAGTCACCGAGAGAGAGAGAGAGAGAGGCAGAGACATAGGTAGAGGGAGAAGCAGGCTCCATGCACCGGGAGCCCGACGTGGGATTCGATCCCGGATCTCCAGGATCGCGCCCTGGGACAAAGGTAGGCGCTAAACCGCTACGCCACCCAGGGATCCCGATTTGATTCTTTTCAATTCGATACTTTTCGATTTGATTCGTTTGTTTCTTTTTGATTCAGTTCGATTCGATTCTATTCTTTTCAATTCAATTCGATTTTTATTATTCGATTCGATTCTTTTCGATTTGATTCGATTCGATTCTTTTTGATTCGAATCGATTCGAGTCTTTCAATTCAATTCAATTCGATTCTTTTCATTTGGATTCGATTCCATTCGGTTCGATTCATTTCAATTTGATTCGATTCAAATCGATTTTGTTCGATTCGATTCGATTCTATTCGATTCAATTATATTCGATTCTTTTCGATTTGATTCAGTTCTTTTCGATTCGTTTTTTTCGATTCAATTCGTTTCGATACCTTTTGATTTGATTCGAATCGATTTGATTCTTTCGATTCGATTCTTTTCGATTCGATTTGATTCTTTTCGATTCGATCGATACAATTCTATTCAATTCGATTTGATACAATTAAATTCGATTCTTTTGTATTTGTTTCGATTCGTTTCGAAACTATTCGATTCAATTCTTTTCGATTCGTTTCTTTTCGAATCGATTCTTTTCGATTCGATTCGATTCTTTTCAATTCGATTCGATTCGATTAGATTCTTTTTGTTTCGATTCTTTTCGATTCAATTAGATTCGAAACTATTCGATTCAATTCTTTTCGATTCGTTTATATTCAATTCGATTAGTTTCGATTCTATTCTTTTCTATTCGATTCGAGTGGATTCGATTCTTTTCGATTCGATTTGATCCTTTTCGATTCGATTCCATTCAATTCAATTCTTTTCGATTCGATTCTTTTCGATTCGATTCCATTCTTTTCGTTTTGAGTTTATTCAATTCGATTCTTTTCTATTCGATTCAATTTGAATCTATTCGATTCGATTCTTTTCAATTCGATTTTTTTCGATTTGATTCGATTCGAATCTTTTCAATTCGATGCGTTTCTTTTCCATTCGATTCGAATCATTTCGATTCAAATCGATTTTTTTGATATGATTCGATTCTTTTCGATTTGATTCTATTCGATTCTTTTCGATTCAAATTGATTCAATTCGATTCTTTTCAATTCGATTCGATTCAATTCTTTTCAATTGGATTCGAGTCCATTCAGTTCGATTCATTTCAATTCGATTCGATTCGATTTTTTCGATTTGATTCGATTCTTTTTTATTCAATTCCATTCATTTCTTTTTGTTTCCATTCCATTCGATTCTTTTCGATTATCTTCGATTCGATTTCTTCGATTCCATAATTCGATTATTTTCGATACGACTGGCTTCTCTTCGTTTCAATTCTCATCGATCAATTCGATTCCTTTCGTTTGGATTCTCTTCAATTCGATTCTTTCGATTCGATTATTTTCCATTCAATTCGATATGATCGGAATCTTTTCGATTCGATTCGATTCAATTCTTTTCTATTTGATTTGATTCGAGTTGAATCTTTTCGATTGGATTCGATTCTTTTTGCTTCGATTTGATTCTTTTCGATTCAATTCGATTCGATTCGAAACTTCTCGATTCAATTATTTGCGATTCGATTATTTTTGATTCGATTCGATTCGATTCTTTTCGATTCGATTTGATTCAATTCATTTCGATTCGATTCGGTTCCTTTCGATCCTTCTGTATTCGATTTGATTCTTTTCGATTCGATTTGATTCGATTCTTTTTGTTAAGATTCTCGATTCGAATCTTTTTGATTCGAATTTTTCTTTTAGAATCAATTCGATTCGATTCAATTTTTTCTATTCGAATCTTTTCCATTCCATTCTATTCGATTCTTTTCGATTTGAATCGATTCGATTCTTTTGATTCGATTCCATTCTTTTCAGTTCAATTTGATACTTTTCATTTCCATTCGATTCGATTCAATTATTTTCGATTAGATTCAATTCTATTCGATTCTTTTTTTGGAATCAATTGGATTATTTCCGATCAACTTTTCTCGATTCGATCATTGGGTTTGATTCGTTTCAATTTGTTTCGATTCCTTTCAATTCGATTCTTTTCGATTCTATTGGATTTTTTTGGTTTGATTCCATTCGATTCTTTTTTATTCCTTTCTTTTCGATTCGTCAATTCAATCCTTTTCGATTCGATTCGATGTTTTTCAATTCGATTCTTTTCGATTCAGTTTGATTCTTTTCGATTCAATTCAATTCTTTTCGATTCGATTCTTTTCACTCGATTTGATTCAAATCGAATCTATTCGATTGGATTCGATTTGATTCTAGTCTTTTTGATTCAATTCGATTTGTTTCAATTCTTTTCGATTCGATTCGATTGATTTGAATCTATTCGATTAGATTCTATTCAATTCGATTCTTTTTGATTTGATTCGATTCTTTTTGATTCGATTCTATTCTTTTCGATTCAATTGGATTTTTTTGATTCGTTTCGATTCCTTTGATTCGATTTGTTTCAATTCTTTTTTATTGGATTCGATTCAATTCTTTTCGATTGGATTCGATTCGATTCTTTTCGATTCAAATTGATTCGATTCGATTCCTTTTGATTCGATTCATTTCAATTCTTTTCAGTTGGATTCGATTCCTTTCGGTTCGATTCATTTCAATTCGATTCGATTCAAATCAATTGTTTTCAATTCGATTCAATTCTTTTCAATCAATATGATTTGATTCTTTTTGTTTCGATTCGATTTGATTCTTTTCGATTCGATTACATTCGCTTCTTTTCGATTCGACTTGATTCTATTCGTTTCAATTCTTTTCGAGTGGATTTTTTTCGATTCGATTCTTCAATTCAACTTGATGTGTTTCGATTCGATTATTTTTTATTCGATTCAATTTGATTCTTTTGTATCTGATTCACTTCAATTCTTTTCGATTCGATTCGAATCTTATTGATTCAATTCGTTTCGATTCAATTCGGTTCGATTTTTTCAATTAGATTCGATTATTTTCGATTCCATTCTACTTGATTCAGTTCGATTCTTTTCGATTCAATTCGATTCAATTCTTTTCTATTCGAGTTGATTTGATTCTTTTTGATTCGATTCGATTCTTTTCAATTCTATTCAATTCTATTCAATTCGATTCAAATATTTTCGTTTCGATTCGATCCAATTCGATTCGTTTTTTTCTATTCGATTCGATTCTTTAGATCGAGTCTTTTCAATTCGATTCATTCGGATTCGATTTTTTTCAATTTGATTCGATTCGATTCTTTTCGATTCAATTCTATTGTTTTTGATTCGATTCCATTCAATTCTATTCTTTTCGGTTCGTCAATTCGATCCTTTTCCATTCGATTCTTCTCGATTCGATTTGATTTTTTTATTTGATTCTTTTCGATTCAATTCAATTGTTTTTGATTCGATTCAATTCTTTTCGATTCGATTCGATTCTTTTCATTTGATTCAATTCAATTCAAATCTATTTGATTCAATTGGTTTCAATTTGATTGTATTTTTTGATTCGATTCTTTTTTATTCAATTCGATTCGATTCTTTTTGATTCAATTCGATTCAATTTGAATCTATTCGATTAGATTCTTTTCAATGCGATTCTTTTCGATCCGATTAGATTCGATTATTTTCGATTCGATTCTGCTCTTTTTGATTCAATTCGATTTTTTTTATTCGATTTGATTCTTTTCTATTCGATTTCTTTCGATTCTTTTTTATTCGATTTGATTCTTTTCGGTTCGAATTGATTCGATTCGATTCTTTTTGATTTGATTCTATTCGATTCTTTTCGATTGGATTCGATTCCATGAGGTTCGATTCATTTCAATTCGATTCGATTCAAATCAATTTTTTTCAATTCGATGAGATTCTTTTCGATCAATACGAATCGATTCTTTTTGTTTTGATTTGATTCGATTTTTTTCGGTTCTCTTCAATTCGATTCTTTTCAATTCGATTGCATTCGCTTCTTTTCCATTCGACTTGATTCTATTCATTTCAATTCTTTTCGAGTGGATTCTTTTCTATTCAATACTTTCCATTCGATTTGATTTGTTTTGATTCGTTTTTTATTCAATTCGATTCGATTCGAACTTTTTGATTCGATTCGATTCTTTTGTATTTGATTCGGTTCGATTCTTTTCGATTCAATTCGATTTTTTTATTCAATTCTTTTCGATTTAATTCGATTCGATTTTTTCAATTCGATTCGATTCTTTTCTATTCCATTCTACTTAATTCAATTCGATTCTTTTCGATTCAATTTGATTCGGTTTGATTTGATTATTTTTGATTTCATTAGATTTTTTTCAATTTGATTAGTTTCTTTTCGATTCTATTCAATTCGATTCGATTCAATTCAAATACTTTCGATTTGATTCGATCCAATTCGATTCATTTTTTCGGAATCGATTCGATTCTTTTCAATTGAGTCTTTTTGATTTGATTCATTTGGATTCGATTCATTTCGATGGATTTTATTCGATTCTTTTTGATTCAATTCTATTGTTTTTGATTCGATTCCATTCTATTCTTTTTGATTCTATTCTTTTCTATTCATCGATTTGATCCATTTCCATTCGATTCTTTTTGATTCGATTTGATTTTTTTCGATTCGATTCTTTTTGATTCAATTCGATTCATTTCGATTCGATTCAATTTTTTTCGATTCGATCCGATTCTTTTCATTCGATTAGATTCAACTCGAATCTATTCGATTCAATTCTTTTAGATTCGAATATTTTCTATTTGATTCTTTTTGATTCGATTAAATTTAATTCTTTTGATTCGATTCGATTCAATTTTATTCTTTTCAATTAAATTCTTTTCGTTTGATTTGAGTCTCTTCGATTCAATCGATTCAATTCTTTCGATTCCTATATTCGATTCGATTCTTTTCCATTCGACATGATTCAATTCGAAACTATTAGATTCATTCTTTTTGATTCGAAAATTTTCTTTTTTAAAAAATTTTTATTTATTTATGATAGTCACACAGAGAGAGAGAGGCAGAAAAAGGCAGAGGTGAAGCAGGCTCCATGCACTGGGAGCCCGATGTGCGATTCGATCCCGGGTCTCCAGGATCGCGCCGTGGGCCAAAGGCAGGCACTAAACCGCTGTGCCACCCAGGAATCCCCTCTTATTCGAAAATTTTCGATTTGATTCGATTCGATTCCTTTTGTTTCGATTCGATTATGTTCTTTTCGATTCGATTCGATTTGATTCTTTTCGATTCAATTCGAATCTATTGGATTCTATTCTTTTCAATTTGATTCTTTACGATTTGATTTGATTCTATTCTTTCGATTTGATTCTTTTTGATTCGATTCAAATCTTTTCGATTCCATTTGATTCGATTCTTTTTGATTCAATTTCTTTCGATTCTTTTCGATTCAATTTGATTCTTTTCGATTCAATTCGATTCTTTTCGTTTGGATTCGATTCCATTCGGGTTGATTCATTTCAATTCAATTCGATTCGATTCGATTCGATTTTTTTCCATTCAATTCAATTCTTTACGATTCCATTCCATTCTTTTCATTTCGATTTCATTAGATTCTTTTCTATTCCTTTGAATTCGATTGTTTTCGATACCATTACATTCGATTCTATTTGATGCAAATAGCTTCTATTCCTTTCAATTCTTTGTGATTCAATTCGATTCTTTTCGATTCGATTCGTTTGTATTCGAGTCTTCTCGATTTGAATTCCTTTCTTTTTGAATCTATTTCATTTGATTTGATTCGTTCTTTTCGATTTGATTCGATTTGATTCAATTTGAATCTATTCGATTAGATTCTTTCAATTCGATTCTTTTCGATTTAATTTTGATTCGATTTGATTCGATTATTTTTGGCGATTTATTTCGATTCGATTCGATTATTTTAGATGCGATTCGTTTCGATTAGATTCGATTAGATTATTTTCGATTCGATTCGATTCGAT
Source organism: Chrysocyon brachyurus (assembly GCA_028533335.1). Taxonomy (NCBI): domain Eukaryota; kingdom Metazoa; phylum Chordata; class Mammalia; order Carnivora; family Canidae; genus Chrysocyon; species Chrysocyon brachyurus. The sequence goes on along the minus strand of CM052494.1, from coordinate 25,809,806 downwards.
TATTTTCAATTCGATTCGTTTTGATTCAATTCGATTCGATTAGTTTTGATTTGATTATTTTCGATTCTTTTCGATTCAATTCTTTTTGATTCTTCGATTCAATTCTTTTGTATTCGTTTCTTTTCGATTCGATTCTTTTCGATTCGATGATTCGATTCTTTTCGATTGGATTCTTTTCGATTCTATTCTTTTTGAATCGATTCGATTCTTTTCGATTCGATTCTTTTCAATTTGATTCAATTCGATTCGTTTTTTTCAAATCGATTCGATTCTTTTTGATCGACCCCTTCGATTTGGCTCGATTCTTTTCAATTTGATTTGATTTAATTCTTTTCAATTTGAAGTTTTTCGATTCAATTGAATTTATTTGTTTCGATTTGTTTCGATTCTTTTCCTTTTTTTGTTTCGATTCTTTTCGATTCGATTTGATTCGATTCTTTTCAATGGGATTCAATGTCATTCGGTTTGATTCAATTTAAATCGACTTTTTTCAATTCGATTCGATTCTTTTCGATCTAGAAGATTTGATTCTTTTTGTTTCGACTCGTTTGGATTTTCAATTCACTTTGATTCTTTTCGATTCAATTTGATTCGATTCTTTGCAAATCGACTTGATTATATCCATTTCAATTCTTTTCGATTGGATTCTTTTTGATTCGATCCTTTCGATTTGATTCGATTTGTTTCGATTTGATTATTTTTTATTCGATTCGATTCCTTTCTATTTGATTCGGTTCGATTCTTGTTTATTCGATTCTATTCTTATTGATTCATTTCTTTTCGATTCAATTCGATTCGGTTTTTTCAATTCGATTCGATTCTTTTCGATTCTACTTGATTCAAGTCGAATCTTTTCTATTCGATTCTTTTCGATTCTCTTTGATTCTTTTCGATACGATTCGATTTTTTTGATTCAATTCCATTCGATTCTTTATGATTTGATTTGATATGATTCTTTTTTATTTGATTTGAATATTTTCAATTCGATAAGATTCTTTTCAATTCTTTTCAATTTGATTTGATTCCATTATTTCCTATTTGATTTGTTATGATTCAATTATTTTCGATTCGATTCGTTTCAATTTGATTCGTTTATTTTAGATTTGATTCGATTCGATTCGATTATTTTCTATTCGATTTGATTCGAGTCGATTCGATTATTTCGATTCGCTTCATTTCAAATTGATTTGAATTGATTCTTTTCAACTTGATTCGATTCGATTACTTTCTATTCGATTCGTTTCGATTCAAATATTTTCGATTCGATTCATTTTGATTCGATTTGATTAGATTATTTTAGATTCGATTCGTTTCAATTATTTTCGATTCGATTCGATTCGAATAGATTCGATTTTATCGATTCTCTTCGTTTCAAATCGATTCTAATCGATTATTTTCTATTTGATTTGATTCAATTACTATACAATCGAAAAAGACCGACTTGAATCGAAACAAAAAGAAGCGAATCGATTCGAAAAAAATCGAATCAAATCGTATTGAAATGAATTGAAACGAATCAAATAAAGACGAATAGAATCGAAAAAATGGAATCGAATCCAAACGCATTGAGTCGAGAATAATCAAATTAAATCGAATTGAATCGAATCGAATCGAAATTAATAGAATCGAATCGAATCAAATTGAAAATAATAGATCGAATCGAAAATAATCGAATCGAATTGAAACGAATCGTTTCGAAAATAATCGAGTCACATCGAATCGATTGAAAAAAATGGAAACGAATAGAATCGTAAATAATCAAATCAAATCAAAAAGAATTGAATCGAATCGAAAAATCTCAAATCGAATCGAAAATAATCGAATCGAATCGAAAAGAATTGAATTGAAAAGAATTGAGGCGTTACAAATAGAAAAGAATCGAATAGAATCGAATAGAATTGAAACAAAAATAATCAAATCGAATTGAATCGAAAATAATCGAATCGAATCGAATCAAAAGTAATCGAATTGAATCGAAAAAATTCATTACAATCGAAACGAATCGAATCAAATTAAAATGAAAATAATCGAATAGAATCAAATTGAAAATATTCGAAATGAATAGAATCGAAAATATTCGAATCAAATCGAAAAAATCAAATCTAACCGAATCGAATCGAATCGAAAACAATCCAATCAAATCGAATCAAAAGTAATTGAATTGAATCGAAAAGAACTCATTACAATCGAATCAAATCGATTCAAATTGAAACGAATATATTTGAATAGAATCATATAGAAAATAATCGAATTGCATCGAATCCAAAATAATAAAATAGAATCGAATCAAATCGAATCAAAATAATTGAAATGAAATGAATCGAATCAAAAATAATCGAATCGAATGGAATCGAAATGTATCGAAACTAATGGGATCGAATCAAATCGAATCGAAAATAATCAAATCGAATGGAATCGAATTGAAATGAAAATAATAGAATCGTCAAGAATCGAATCAAATCGAATTGAATCAAAAATAATCAAAACGAATGGAATCGAAAATAATCGAATTGAATCAAAAAGAATAAAAAATTATCGAATCGAAATGCATCGAAACTAATCAAAACGAATCAAATCTAATCTAATCTAATGGAAAATATTCGATTCGCATCGAATCAAATTGAAAATAATCCAATCGAATTTAATCGAAAATAATCAAATCGAATAAAAAATAATCCAATCGAATTCAATCGAAAATATTCAAATGAAATCGAATCAAATCGATTTGAATAGAAATTAATGGTTTCGCTTCTAATCGAATCGAATCGAAAATCATCGAATTGAATTGAATCCAAAATAATTGAATCGAATCGATTATAATTGAATCGAGACTAAAATAATCGAATCGAAATAAATCGAATCGATTCAAATAGAAAATAATCGGATCAAATAGAAAATAATCGTATTAAATCGAAAATAATCGATCAAATCCAATCAAAGTGAATCAAAAATAATCGATCAAATCCAATCAAAGTGAATCGAAAATAATCAAATCGAATCGAATCAAATCGAATCGAAAATAATCTAAACGAATCGCAATTATTCGAATGGAATCGAATCGAAAAAATCAAATCAATTAGAAAATAATCGAATCGAATCGAATCAAATCAAATCAAATTGAAATGAATCAATTCGAAAATATTCAATTCACATCGAATCGAATGGAAAATAATAGAAACGAAGAGAATTGAAAAGAATTGAATAGAATCGAAAATAATCGATCGAATCGAAAGGATTCGATTTGAATGTAAAAGAATCGAATCGAATCGAATCACATTGAAAATAATCGAATCAAATCGAATGAAACCGAATCAATCGTTAATAATCGAATCGAATCGAATCGAATTGAATAGAAAATAATTGATTTGCATCGAATTGAATCTAAAACGACTGAATTGAATTGAATTGAAAATAAGTGAATCGAATCGAAAAAATCGAATCGAATAGAATCGAAAATAATTGAATTGAATCGAATCGAATTGTATGGAAATGAAAATAATCGAATTGAACCAAATTGAATCGAAAATAATTGAATCAAATCAAATAGAAATCAATTGAATCGAATCGAATTGAATCGAAAATAATCAAATTGAGTCGAACCGAGTTGAATCGAAATAATCGAATCGAATTGAATAGAAAATAATCGAATCGAATCAAATCAAAAATATTCTAATAGAATTGAATGAATCTAATCGAAAATAATCAAATCGAATTGAAACGAATTGAATCGAAAAGAATCGAGTTGAATTGAATTGAAAATAATTGACTTGAAAATAATCGAATCAAATTGAATTGCATCGAAAGTAATCGAATCAAATCGAAAATAATCAAATTGAATCAAAAATAATCGAATTCAATCGAAAATAATCGAATCTAAAAGAATCAAATCGAATCAAAAATAATCGAATCGAATCAAAAATAATCGAATAGAATCCAAATGAATCGAATCGAGAATAATCAAATTAAATCGAATTGAATCAAAAGTAATCAAATTGAATCGAAATTAATAGAATCAAATCGAATCGAATCAAACTCAAAACAATAGATCGAATCGAAAATAATCGAATCGAATCGAATTCAATCGGATTGAATTGAAACGAATCCCTTCAAAAATAATTGATTCACTTCGAATCGATTGAAAAAAATGGAAACGAATAGAAT
>CM052494.1:25771781-25786662 GCA_028533335.1 Chrysocyon brachyurus | reverse complement strand
GAGTCACCAGATCCAGGTGAGGTGCAGGTGGCAACCATCTCACAGGTCCCATTGAGGCCCTGGTGGGGACCAGAGTCTCCAGGTACATGAGAAGCTAGAATCAACTCAGCCACCAAGTCCACATGAGGTCCATGTGGGAACGAGAGTCACCAGTTCCAGGTGAGGCGAGGTGGGGATCAGAGTCACCAGGTCCAGGTGAGACCCAGGTGGGAACCAGTGTCACCATGTCCAGGTGTGGCAGAGGGGAAGACCAGAGTTAACAGGTCCAGGTGGGTCCCTGTTAGGGAACAGTGTAACCATGCTCTGATTCTACCCAGGTGGTTACCAGAGACACCGGGTCCAGGTGAGGCCCAGGTGCTGAACAGAGGCATGAGGTCCAGGTGAGGTCCCGAAGGGGAACCACAGTCACCAGGTCAGGAGAGGCCATGCTGAGGATCAGAGTCACCAGTTCCAGGCGAGGCCAAGGTGGGGCCAGAGTCACCTGGTACTGAAGAGGCCAAAGTGAGGACAAGAGTTACCAGGTCCAGGTGAGTCCCAGTGGGGAATAGAGTAACCATGTCCCAATGATGCCCAAGTAGGGACCAGAGTAACCAAGTCCACATGAGACACAGGTGGGGAGCATATTCACTAGGTCCAGGTGAGGCCCAGTTGAGGACCAGTATCACCAGGTCTGGTTGAGGCCTAGAGGGGTACCAGGATCACCTGGTCCAGGTGACATCTTGAAGGGTACCAGAGTCACCAGGTCAGGGTGAGGCACAGAGGGGTTCCAGAGTCATCATTTCCAGGTGATTCTTTTCTATTCGATTCAATTCAATTCGATTCTTTTTGATTTGATTATTTTCTATTCGATTATTTCTGATTCAATTCGATTATTTTCGATTCGATTCGATTCAATTCGATTCATTTTGATTTGATTCAATTAATTTCGATTCAATTAGATTCTATTCGAATCGATACTTTTTTTCGATTCGATTGGTTTTGATTCTAATCGATTCGTTTATTTTCGATTTGATTCGTTTTGATTAGACTATTTTTGAATCGATTCGTTTTGATTTGAGTCGATTCGATTATTATCGATTCGATTCGCTTTGATTCAATTGGTTTCGAATATTTTCGTTTTGATTCAATTCGACTCGATTATTTTCGATTTGTTCTATTCGATTCGATTCGATTATGTTCAATTCGATTAGATTCGATTAATTTCGATTCGATTATTTTGGATTCGACTATTTTCGACTCGATTCGATTTGATTTCATTAATTTCGATTTGATTCGATTCGATCATTTTCAATTCTATTTGTTTCAATTGGATTCAATTCGATTATTTTCCATTGGATTCAATTCGATTGGATTATTTTCGATTCGTTTCATTCGATTTGATTCTTTTCCATTTGATTCTTTTCAATTCGATTTGATTCTATTCAATTTTATTTGATCCAATTCATTTCAATTCGATACTTTTCAATTCAATTCGATCTTTTCAATTTGATTCAATTTTTGTCAATGCGATTCGATTTGATTCAATTTTTTCGATTTGATTAGATTCTTTTTGATGCAAATCGATTGTTTTTGATTCGATTCAATTCTTTCGATTCGATTTGATTCTTTTCGTTTCGATTTCATTCGATTATTTTCGATTCGATTCGATTCAATTCAAATCTATTCAGTTCGATTCTTTTAAATTCGATTCTTTTCGATTTGTTTCGACTCAATTTTGTATTCGATTCTTTCGATTCGATTCGATTCTTTTCAATTCGATCGATTTTTATCATTTTGTGTCGATTCCTTTTGATTCGATTTGTTTTGATTGTTTTAGATTCGATTGGATTGGATTATTCTGGATTCGACCGAAACAATTGAAAATAATCGAATCAAATAGAATGGAAACGAATCGAAAGTAATCGAATCGAAAAGAATTGAATCGATTTGAAAAGAATCGAATCAAATCGAATCGAAAAGAATCGAAACAAATGAAATAAAGAAGATTCAAATAGAAAAAATCGTATCAAATCGAAAAGAATCAAATCTTATCGAATTGAAAAGAATTGAATCGGATTGAATCTAAAACAATCGAATTGAAAAGAATCGAACCGAATCAGAACGTACATAATCGAATCGAAAAGAATTGAATCGAATAGATTCGAATTCAATCGAATCAAATGAAAAGTATCAAATCGAATAGAAAATAATCAATTCGAAACGAATAGAATCGAATCGAAAATAATCGAATCGAATCGAATCAAAACGAATCGAGTAGAAAATAATCGAATCAAATAGAATCGAATCGGATATTCGAATCAAATCTAATCGATATTAATTGAATCGAATTGAATAGATATGGAATGAATCAACTCGAATCGAAACGAATCAAATCGAAAAAATCGAATCGAAACGAATCGAATAGAAAATAATCGAATCAAATCAAATTGAATCGAATTAAATCGAATCAAAAATAATCAAATCGAATCGAATTGTAAGATATTGAATCGAAAATAATAGAATAAAAAAAATTGAATCGGATCGAATTGATATTATTTGAATCGAATCGAATCGAATTGAAACGAATCCAATCAAAAGTAATTGATTCGATTAGAAAAGAATCGAATCGAAAAGAATCGAATCAAAACGAATCTAATAGAAAATAATCAAATCGAATCGAATCTAAAATAATCGATTCGAATCGAATCAAAACAAATCAAATTGAATCGAATCGAATCAAAAATAATCGAATCGAATTGAATCGAAATGAATCGAATAAAAAATAATCGAATTGAATCGATTCGAAAAGAAAGAAATTCGCATTAAAAACACTCGAATCAAAAAGAATCTAATTGAATCGATTCGAAAAAAATTGAATCCAGTTGCAACGAATCAAAAGAATCAAATCTAATGGAAGTGTAAAGAATCAAATCGAATTGAATCGAAAATAAGCGAATCGAATCGAATTGAAGAGAATCGAATGGAATCGTTTTGAAAAGAAAGGAATTCAAATCGAAAAGACTCGAATAAAAAGATTTGAATCGAATAGAATCAAAACGAAAAAAATTGAATCGAAACGAAAATAATCGAATTGAATCGCAAAGGATCTAATTGAATCGAATCGGAAAGAATCAAATCGAATCGAAAAATCAAATCAAATCGAAACGAAAAGAATAGAAACAAATCAAATAAAGAAGAATCAAATCGTATCGAGAAAAATCGAATCGAATTGAATACATTCGAATCATAATTAAATCGAAAAGTATCGAAACAAAACTAATCGAAACAAATCGAATCGAATCGAATAGAAATTAATCAAATTGAATCGAAGCAAATCGAATCAAATCCAATCGAATCGAAAATAATCGAATCGAATTGAATCGAAACGAATCGAATCGAAAATAATCGAAACGAAAGTATTCGAAAAGAAAGATATTTGAATCGAAAAGATTCGAGTCGAAAAGAATCGAATCGAATCGAAAAAAATGAAATCGAATCACACCGAATCAAAAGAATCGAATGGAAGTGAAAAGAATCAAATCGAATCGAAAAGAATCGAATCGAATCCTTTTGAAAAGGAATTCAAATCGAAAAGACTCTAATAGAAAGATTCGAAACGAATTGAATCAAAAAGAATCGAATCGAATAGTATCGAAAAGAAACGAATCAAAACCTATCGAATCGAAATGAAAAAAATTGAATGGAATCGAAACAAAAAAACGAATTGAATCGAATCGCAAAAAATTGAATCGAATTGAATTGAAAGAATTGAATCGAATCGAAAAGAATCAAATTGAATTGAATCGAAAAGAATAGAAACAAATCAAATAAAGAAGAATCGAATCATATTGAAAAAGTCCAATTGAATCGAATAGAATCGAATAGAAAATAATCAAATCAGATCAAATCGAATTGAAAAGAATCGAATCGAAATTGAAACAAAAAGAATGGAAAAGAATAGAATCGAATCGAAAAGAATCAAATCAAATAGAATCGAAAAGAAACAAATTGAAAACTTTCGAATCGAAATGAAAAATATTGAATCCAATCGAATCCAAAAAATCGAATCGAATCGAATCGAAATTATAGAATCGAATCAAAAAAGATCGAATTGAATCGAATCAAAAATAATCGAATAGATTCATAAAGAATCAAAACAAATCGAATCGAAAAGAATCGAAACAAATCAAATAAAGAAGAATCGAATAAAAAAATCGATTCGAATCAAAAGAATCAAATCGAATCGAATCAAAAAGAATCGAATCGAATTGAATCGAAAAGAATCGAATTGAAAGGATTCGAATCGAATCGAAAAGAATCGAATTGAAAAGAATTGAATCGAATAGATTCGAATTGTATCGGATTGAATGAAAATAGAATCGAATCGAAAATAATCTATTTGAATCGAATCGAATAAAATAAAAAATAATCGATTCGAATCGAATCAAAACGAATCGAATCGAAAGTAATAGTATTAAATGGATTCGAAATTAAACGAACCAAATGGAATCTAAACTTATCGAATCGAATTGTATAAAAACGAATCGAAATGAAAATCATCAAATGAAACAAATCGAATCGATAATAATCGGATCGAATAGAATCAAAACTAATCGAATCGAAAATAATCGAAACAAAACTAAGTGAATTGAAAATAATCGAATCGCAACTTATTGAATCGAAAATAATCGAATTAAATCGAATCAAATCGAATCAAAAATAATCGAAATGAATCGAATTGAAACGAATCGAATAGAAAATAATTGAATCGAAATGAAACGAATCAAAAATAATCAAATCGAATAGAATCGAAATTAATCAAATCTAATCGAATCTAATCAAAAAGAATCGAATCAAAAATAATCGAATCAATTCGAATCGAATCGAATCAAATCGAAATGAATTGAATCGTATATAATCGAATCGAAAAAAATCAAATCAAAAATAATTAAATCGTATCAAATCGAAACTAATCGAATCGAAAATATTTGAATCAAAACTATTAGAATCAAAATGAACCGAATCGAAACGAAAATAATCAAAACGAAATGAATCGAATCAAAATAATCGAAACGAATCGAATTGAATAGAAATTAATCGAATCGAATCGAAAAAATCGAATCAAATTGAATCGAATCGAAAATAATCGAATCGAATTGAATCTAAACGAATCGAATCGAAAATAATTGAATCAAAAGAATTCGAAAAGAAAGAAATTCAAATCGAAAACATGAATCCAAATGAATCGAATCAAATCGAAAAAAATCAAATGGAATCACACTGAATCAAAAGAATCGAATGGAAGTGAAAGGAATCAAATCGAATTGAAAAGAATCGAATCAAATCGAATCGTTTAGAAAAGAAAGGACTTCGAATCGAAAAGACTCGAATAGAAAGATTTGAATCGAATCTAATGGAATCGAAAAGAATCGAATCAAATAGAATCAAAAAGAAACAAATAGAAAAATATCGAATCGAGACGAAAATATCGAATCAAATCGAATCGAAACAAAAAATCGAATTGAATCGAATCGAATCGCAAAAAGTCAAATCGAATCAAATCAGAAAGAATCGAATCAAAATTGATTCAAAAGAATTGAAAGAATCGAGTTGAATCAAAAAGAGTCGATCAAAAAGAAACGAATCAAATCAAAAAGACTCAAATAGAAAGAATGGAATAGAATCAAATAGAAAAGAATCGAATGGAATCGATGAGTCGATCAAAAAGAATCGAATTGAAAAAACAAAACGAATCGAATCAAATCGAATCTAATCGAATCGAATTGAAAAGAATTGAAGAATCAAATCGTTTTGATCGAATCAAACAGAATCGAATCGATAGAATCGAATCGAAACAAATCGTATGGAATCGAAAAGAGTCGATCGGAAAGAATCGAATCGAATCGAAAATTCTCAAATCGAAAGGAATCGAATCGAATCAATTCAACAAGAATAAAATCAAATCGAAGTGGTCGATTGAAAAGAATCGAATCGATTTGATAAAAATGAATCGAATCGAATCGAATTGAAAAAGTCGAATCGAATCGAATCAAATTGAAAAGAATTGAAAAGAATCGAATTGAATTGAAAGAAATCGAAAAGAATCGAGAAGAATCGAATCGAATAGAAAAGAATCGAATCAAATCAAAAAGAATAGAATTGAGTTGAAAAAATCGAATCAAATCTAATCGAAAAGAATCGAATCGAAAAGAATCGAATCGAATAAAAAAGAATCGAATCGATTTGAAAAGAATCAAATTGAATCGAATCGAAACGAATCGAATCAAAAATAATCGAATTGAAATGAATCGAATCGAAAATAATCGAATCGAAACAAATCAAAACGAAAATAATCAAATCGAATTGAATCGAGTCGAATCAAAAATTATCAAATCAAATTGAAACGAAGTGAATCAAAAATAATCAAATCGAAATGAATCGAATAGAAAATAATCGAATCGAATCGATATTAATCGAATCGAATCAAAGTGAATCTAATCGAAAATAATTGAATTGATTCGAATCGAATTGAATAGAACATAATCGAATCGAATTGAATCAAAATGAATCGAATCGAATGTAATCGAATCGAAACATTTTGAATCGAAAATAATTGAATTGACATGAATCGAAATGAATTGAATCAAAAATAATTGAATCGAAATTAATCGAAATGAAATGAATCGAATCAACTCGAAAATAGTCACTCGAAAATAATTGAATTGAATCGAAACGAATCGAATCGAAAATAATAAATCGAAACGAATTGAATCGAAAATGGAATGGAATCGAATCGAATCGAATAGAAATTAATCGTATCGAATTGAATCAAAATGAATCAAATTGAAAATAATCGAATCAAAACGAATCTTATCGAAAATAATTGAATCGAAATGAATCGAATCGAAAATAATAGAATCGAAACTAACCGAATCGCAAAATATCGAATCAAATCGAATCGAATCGAAATTAATCGAATCGAAATGTATCGAATCGAAATTGAATCAAAAAGAATCGAAAAGGGATCCCTGGGTGGCGCAGTGGTTTAGCGCCTGCCTTTGGCCCAGGGCGCGATTCTGGAGACCCGGGATCGAATCCCACATCGGGCTCCCGGTGCGTGGAGCCTGCTTCTCCCTCTCCCGGTGTCTCTGCCTCTCTGTCTCTCTGTGTGACTATCATAAATAAATAAAAATTAAAAAAATCTTTAAAAGAAAAGAATCAAATAGCATCGAATCAAATCGAAAAGAATCAAATCGAATAGAGTCGAAAAGAATCGAAAAATATCGAATCGAAATGAAAAAATCAAATTGAATTGAATAGAAAAAAAGAATCGAATCAAATCGAATCAAAAAGAATCAAATCGAATCGAAAAAGATCGAATCGAATCGAATCAAATCAAAAAGAATCAATTCGAAATGAATCGAATAAAATTGAATCGAAAAGAATCGAAACGAATCAAATAAAGAAGAATCGAATTGAAAAAAATCGAATCGAGGGATCCCTGCGTGGCGCAGCAGTTTGGTGTGGGTCTTTGGTCCCAGGGTGTGATCCTGGAGAGCCGGATCGAATCCCACGTCGGGCTCCCACTGCATGGAGCCTGCTTCTCCCTCTGCCTGTGTCTCTGCCTCTCTCTCTCTCTCTCTGTGACTATCATAAATAAATAAAAATTAAAAAAAAAGAAAAAATCGAATCGAGTCGAATTGAATCAAAAAGAATCGAATCGAAAAGAATCAAATTGAATCGAATCAAAAAGAATTGAATCAAATCAAATAAAGAAGAATCGATGGGGATCCCTGTGTGGTGCAGCGGTTTGGCGCCTGCCTTTGGCCCAGGGCGTGATCCTGGATACCCGAGATCGAATCCCACGTTGGGCTCCCAGTGCATGGAGCCTGCTTCTCCCTCTGCCTATGTCTCTGCCTCTCTCTCTCTCTGTGACTATCAAAAATTTAAAAAAATATTAAGAAGAATCGAAAATAATCGAATCCAAAAGAATTTAATCGAATCAATTCGAATTGAATCGAAACGGATGAAAATAATCGAATCGAATCAAAATTAATTGATTCGAATCGAATCGAATCAAAAATAATCGAATCGAATCGAATGAATCGAATCAATTCAAAAATACTCGAATCGAATTGAATTGAAACGAATCCAATATAAAATAATCGAATCTAAATGAAGCGAATCGAAAATAATCAAAACGAATCGAATCCAAATTAATCAAATTGAAACGAATCTATTCTAAATAATCGAATCAAATCGAATGAATCGAATCGAATCGAAAATAATCGAAACGAAATAAATCGAATCGAAAATAATCAAATCAAAAATATTCGAATCAAAAAAAAGAAAATATTCGAATCGAATAGTATCTAATCGAAATGAATCGAATCGAAAATAATTGAATCGAATTGAATCGAAACGAATCGAATAAAAAATAATTGAATTGATTCTATTCGAAAAGAAATTCGAATAAAAAAGACTCAAATCAAAAATAATCGAATTGAATCGAATCGAAAAATATGGAATCGAATCACAGCGAATGAAAAAATCGAATTGAATGGAAGTGAAAAGAATCAAATTGAATTGAAGAGAATCGAATCAAATTGAAGAGAATCGAATCGAATTGTTTTGAAAAGAAAGGAATTCAAATCGAGAAGACTCGAATAAAAAGATTCGAATTGAATGGAATCAAAACGGAAAAAATCGAATTGAATTGAATCGCAAAAGATCAAATCGAATCGAATTGAAAAGAATCAAATCGAATCGAAAAGAATCAAATTGTATCAAATCGAAAAGAATAGAAACAAACCAAATAAAGAAGAATCAAATTGTATTGGGAAAAATCTAATCGAATCGAATACAGTCGAATCGAAATTAAATCGAAAAGAATCGAAAAAAATCGAAACCAAACAAATCGAAACAAATCGAATCGAATCTAATCAAATAGAAATTAATCAAATCGAATTGAAGCAAATCAAATCAAAACTAATCAAAACGAAGCAAAAATAATCGAATCGAATTGAATCGAAACGAATCAAATCGAAAATAATCGAAACGAAAGGATTCGAAAAGAAAGATATTCGAATCGAAAAGACTCTAATCAAAAATAATTGAATCGAATCGAAAAAAATCAAATCGAATCACCCGAATCAAAAGAATCAAATGGAGGTGAAAAGAATCAAATCGAATCAAAAAGAATCGAATCGAATCTAAACGTTTGAAAAGAAAGGAATTCAAATCGAAAAGACTCTAATAGAAAGATTCAAATTGAATCAAATAAAAAAGAATTGAATCGAATAGTATCGAAAGAAATGAATCGAAAACTATCGAATGGAAACAAAAAAAATTGAATCGAATCGAAACGAAAAAAATCGAATCGAATTGAATCAAATCGCAAAAAATCGAATCGAATCGAAATGAAACGAATCAAATCGAAAATAATCGAATCAAAACTAATCGAATCAAAATGAATCTAATAGAACCGAAAATAATCGAATCAAATCACACTGAATCAAAAGAATCGAAAGGAAGTGAAAGGAATCGAATCAAATCAAAAAGAATTGAATCAAATCGAATTCTGTTGAAAAGAAAGGAATTCGAATCGAAAAGAGTCGAATAGAAATATTTGAATTGAATCGAATCGAATCGAATCGAAAAGAATCGATTCGAACAGAATCGAAAAGAAACGAATTGACAACTATTGAATCGAAACGAAAAAAATCGAATCGAATCTAAACGAAAAAAATCAAGTCAAATCAAATAGCAAAAGATCAAATCGAATCGAATTGAAAAGAATCAAATCAAATCAAAAAGAATCAAATCATATCAAATTGAAAATAATCGAAACAAATCAAATAATTGAAAAGAATAGAATTGAAAAGGATCGAATCAACGAATTGAAAAGAATCGAATCGAATGGAAAAGAATCAAAGAGAATCAAAAAGAATCAAATAGAATCGAAAAGAATCTAATCAAAAAGGATCGAATCAAAAAGAATTGAATCGAAAAAAATCGAATCTAATCGCATCAAATCAAAAGAATCGAATCGAATTGAAATGAAAATAATTGAATAGAATCAAATCGAATAATATTAATCGATTGAATCGAAACGAATCGAATCAAGTCGAATACAATCGAAAAGAATCGAATCGAATTGAATTGAATCAAATGGAAAAGTATCCCTTTGAATCGAATCGATTCGAATAAAAAAGAATCGAATCGAAAAAAATCGAATCGAATCGAATCAAATAGAAAAGAATCTAATCGATTCGAATCAAATCGAATCGAAAAGAATCGTACCGAAAAAATAAAATTGAATCGCATCGAATCAAAAGAATCGAATCCAATGGAAGCAAAAAGAATCGAATGAATCGAATCAACTTGAATCAAAAGAATCAAATCAAATCGATTCGAATAGAAAGGAATGAATCGAAAAGAATCGAATCTAAAAGAATTAAATCGAATCGAATAGAAAATTATTGAATCGAATCGAATAGAAAAGAATCAAATCGAATCGAATTGAAAATAATCAAAAAGAATCAAATCTCATCGAATCGGAAGGAATCGAATCTCATCGAATCAAAATGAATTGAGTCGTACAGAATCAAAAAGAATCGAATTGAAATGAAAAAACTGAATCGATTCGAATCGATAAGAATCTAATCGAATTGAATCAAAAAGAATCGATTCGAATATAAAAGAATCGAATGGAATCGAATAGAATTGAAAAGAATCGAATTGAATCGAATGGAATCAAATCGAAAAGAATCGAATCATATCAAATCAAATCAAAAAGAATCAAATTGACTTGAATCGATTAGGAAAGAAAGGAATTCGTATCGAAAACTATCGAAAAGAAACAAATCGAAAACATTCGAATCGAAACAACAGTAATTGAATCGAATCGAAAAAATCGAATTAAATCCAAACGAATCAAAAAGAATTGAATTGAAAAGGATCGAATCGAAAAGAATCAAATCAAATCGAATCAAATAGAAAAGGATCTATTCGAATAGAATCGAAAAGAATCGAATCCAAAAAAATCGAATCTAATGGCATCGAATCAAAAGAATCGAATCGAATGTAAGCGAAAATAATCGAATGAATCGAATCGAATCGAAAAGAATCGAATCAAATTGAAAAGAATAGAACTGAATTGAATCCAATCGAAAAGAATCGAATCTAATTGAATCTAAATGAAAGGAATAGAATAGAAAAGAATCGAATCCAATAAAAAATCAAATCTAATCGAACTGATTTGAATATAATCGAATCGAACCGAATTGAAAAGAATTGAATCAAAGAGAATCGAAAGGAATCGAATAGAATTTAAACGAAAATAATCGAATCGATTCGATTCAAAAGAATCGTATCGAATTGAATCAAAAAGAATCGAATCGAATAGAAAAGAATGGAATCAAATAGAATCGAAAAGAATCAAATCAAATGGAATCGCATTGAAAAGAATCAAATTTAATCGAATAGATTCGAATCGAAAAGAATCGAATCGAATCGAATTGAAAAGAATCAAAAAGATTTGAATCTAATTGAATCCAAAAGCATCCAATCTAATCGAATCGTAAAGAATCGAATCGAATCGAAATGAAAATAATCGAATCGAATAGAATTAATAGAATCGAACTGAATCAAAAAGAATCGAATTGAAACTAAAAGAATCAAATCGAATCAAATCGAAAAGAATCGAATCGAATTGAATGGAATCAAATGGAAAAGTATCGATGTGAATCGAATAGATTCGAATAGAAAAGAATCGAATCCAAAAAATCGAATCGAATCGAATCAAAAAGAAAAGAATCCAATCAATTCGAATCAAATCAAATACAAAAGTATTGTATCGAAAAAATCTAATTGAATCGCATCGAATCAAAAGAATCGAATCGAATGGAAGCAAAAAGAATCGAGTGAATCGAATCGAATTGAATCAAAAGAATCGAATCGAATCAAATCGAAAAGAATCGAATCGAATTGATTTGAAAAGAAAGGAATCGAATCGAAAAGAATTGAATCTAAAAGACTTAAATCGAATCTAATAGAAAAGTATTGAATCGAATCAAATCGAATCGAAAAGAATCAAATCGAATCAATTTGAATAGAAAAATATCAAATCGAATCGTACCGAATCAAAAGAATCGAATCGAATGCAAGTGAAAATAATCGAATCCAATCAAAGCGAATCGATCAAAAAGAATTGAATCGATTCGAAAAGAATCGAATTGATTCGAATTGATTCGAAAAGAACGGAATTCGAATCCAAAAGAAAATAATCGATAAGAAATTAATGAAACTATCGAATCGAAGGAAAATAATAGAATCGAAATGAATCGAAAAGAATTGAATCAAGAAGATCGAATCGAATCAAATCGAAATGAAAAGAATCAAATCGAATCGAATCAAATTGAATCAAAAAGAATCGATTTGAATCAAAAAGAATAGAATTGAATAGAATCGAAAAGAATTGAATCGAATCGAAAAGAATAATCGTATTGAATCGAATGGAAAAGAATCTAAACGTATCGAATCGAATTGAATAGAATAGAAAAGAATCGTACCAAATTGAAAACAATCGAATCGAGTCAAATCGAATCGAGTCGAATCGAATGGAAAAGAATCTAATCGAAATGAAAAGAATCAAAAAGAATCGAGTCGAATCGAAAAGAATCGAATCGAAACAATTGAATCAAATCGAATAGAAAAGAATCGAATTGGGATCCCTGGGTGGCGCAGCGGTTTGGCGCCTGCCTTTGGCCCAGGGCGCGATCCAGAAGACCCGGGATCGAATCCCACATCAGGCTCCCGGTGCATGGAGCCTGCTTCTTGAATCAAAACGAATCAAAAAGAATGAAATAAAATAGAATCGGAAAGAATCAAAACGAATCGAATCGAAAAAAATCGAATAGAATCGAAAAGAATCGAAATGAAACGAATGGAAGAGAATCGATTCGAATCGAAATGAAAAGAATCGTATCGAATCCAATCAAAAAGAATCAAATTGAATTGAAGCGAAAGAATTGAATCGAATCAAAAACAATCGAATCGAATGAATAGAAAAGAATCGAATTAAATGGAATTGAATCAAAAAGAATCTAATCGAATCGAATTGAATCGAAAAGAATCGAATTGAAAAGAATCAAAACGATTCGATTTGATTTAATTTGATTCGATTCCTTTTGATTCGATTCTTCGATTCTATTCTTTTTGATTCGATTAGATTCTTTTCTATTTGATTCTTTTCGATTCAATTCAATTCTTTTCGATTCTATTCTATTCTTTTCGATTCGATTCTTTTCGATTCAATTCGATTCGATTCGATTCTTTTAAATTCGATTCTTTCGATTCGATTTGACTATTTTCGATTCAATTCGATTTGATTTTTTCAACTCGATTCGATTTTTTCGATTCAATTCGATTTGATTTTTTCATTACGATTCGATTGTTTTCGATTCTAGTTTTTCGATTTGATTCGATTTTGTCATTTCGATTCGATATTTTTCGATTCGTTTCTTTTCGATTCTATTCGATTCGATTCTTTTCAATTCGATTCGATTCTTTTTGATTCAATTCTTTTCAATTCGATTCGAGTTGATTCGATTATTTTCAATTCGATTCTATTCGATTCGATTTGATTTTTTTGGATTCAGTCGATTCTTTTTTGTTTGATATGTTTCTATTCTTTTCGATTTGATTTGATTTGATTCTTTTCGATTCGATTCGATTCTTTTCGATTCAATTCGATTCGATTTTTTTCGTTTCGATTCGATAGTTTATGATTTGTTTCTTTTCGATTCATTTCGATTCGCTTCTTTTCGATTCGATTTGATTCGAATCTTTCTATTCGAGTCTCTTCGATTTGAATTACCTTCTATTCAAAACGATTCGTTCGATTCGATTTTTTCGATTCGATCTGTTTTGCTTCGAATCTTTTCACTTCCATTCGGTAAGATTCTTTTGATTCGGTGAGATTCAATTCAATTTTTTTCGATTCGAGACATATCGATTCGAGTTGCTTCCTTTTGGAATCGATTCAATTCGATTATTTTCGACTCTTATCCTATCTGGGACTCACCCAGTTCTGGTGAATCTGGTCCTCAACTGGGCCTCAACAGGACCTGGTGAATCTCCTCCTCACTTAGGCCTCGTCTGGACCTGTGACTCTGGTCCCACCTGGGCATCAATGGGACATGGTTACTCTGATCCCCACCTGGGACTCACCTGGACCTGAATAAGTTTGCTCCACACGTTGACCTCACCTGGCCCTGATGAGTCTGGGCCCTGCACCCAGGTCTCAATATGGACCTGGTGACTGTGGTCCCCACCTGGGTCTCAGCTGGGCCTGGTGACTCTCGTTCCCACATGAACCACACCTGGACCTGGTAACTGTGGTGTCCTTCTAGCCTCACATTTACCTGGTGACTCCGGTCCCCACCAGTGCCTCACTTGGATCTGATTACTCTGGTCTGCAGGTTGGCCTCACCTGGACCTCATGAGTGGGGTTGCCACCTGGGTCTCACCCATACCTGGTGACTCAGGTCCCCACGTGGGACTCACTTGGACCTGGTGAATATGTTCTTTACCTGGTCCTCACCCGGACCCGGTGACTCTGGTCACCACCTGGGCCTCACGTGGACCTGGTGAATCTGGTCCCCATGTTGGCCTCACCCAGTCCTGGTGAATTTGTTCCCCACCTGGACCAGATTGCTGTGGACTCCTTCTTGGCCTCACCTGGAACTGGTGACAATGATCCTATCTGGGCCTCACTCAGATCTGGTGACTCTGGTCCTCACCTGGACATCATTGGCACCTGGTTACTCTGTTCCACAACTGAGCCTCACCTGGACACTGGAACCCGTCTGGGCCTCATGCTAACCTGGTGACTCTGGTC
>CM052494.1:25751577-25771281 GCA_028533335.1 Chrysocyon brachyurus | reverse complement strand
GATTCATTGGATTCTTTTCGCTTCCATTCTATTCGATTCTTTTGATTCGATTTGATTCAATTAGATTTTTATCGATACAATTCTTTTCGATTAGATTCAATTCAATTCTTTCGATTCGATTTGAATCATTTCAATTTAATTCTTTTCAATTTGAGTCAATTTGATTCGATTCTTTATGATTCGATTCAATTATTTACGGCTCATTTTGATCCGATTCAATTCAATTCTTTTTGACTCTATTCGATTGGATTACATGATTTTCGAACTGATTCGATTCGACTGGATGTGATCTTTTCAATTCAATTCTTTTCGATTCCATTCAGTTGGATTCGATTCTTTTCCATTTGATTCAATTCGATTCTGTTCGTTTCAATTAGATTCTTTGTGATTTGGTTCGATTCAATTCTTTTGATTTGATTTGTTTTGATTCTTTTCGATTCGTTCGATTTGATTAGATTTGATTCTTTTCGATTCGAAACTATTCGATTAGATTTTTCGAATCGATTCTATAATTTCCGTTTTGATTTGATAGTTTTTGTTTCATTTCTTTTCAATTCAATACTTTTTGTTTCAAATTGCTTTCTTTTTGAATCGATTCGAGTCGATTCGATTCTTTTCGATTCTCTTGATTCAATTCGATTCGATTATTTCAATTCGATTTGATTCTTTTCGATTTGATTCGAATCATTTCGATTCTTTTCAATTCGATTTGATTAGATTCTTTTCGATTGAATTCATTTTGATTCTTTTTGATTAAATTCGATTTGATTTTTTTCGATGGATTTGATTCTTTTCGATTCTATTCTTTTCGATTAGATTCAATCAGATTCGATTTTTTTATTCGATTCGATTCTTTCAATTTGATTTGATTTGATTCTTTTCAATTCGATTTGAATTGATTCTTTTCGATTCGATTCGATTCAATTATTTTCTTTTCAATTCCTTTCAATTCTTTTCGATTCTCTTCGATTCAATTCTTTCGATTCACAAAGATTTGATTCTTTTCGATACTATTCAATTCGATTTGATTCATTTTTTTTCGATTCTATTCTTTGTGATTCCATTCGATTTGATTCAAAATTTTTGATTCAATTTTTTTGATTCGATATTCTATTCATATCAATTCAATTCTTTTAATTTGATTATATTCGATTCAATTCAATTCGATTCTTTCGATTCTATTCAATTCGATTCGATTCATTTTTTATTTATTCTATTCGATTTTTTTGATTTAATTCAATTCGATTCTTTTCGATTCTCTTTGATTCGATTCTTTTCGATTCGATTAGATTCAATTCTTTTCGATTCGATTAGATTCGAATCTTTTCGATTGTTTTCAATTCGATTCGATTCTATTCTTTTCCATTCAATTGTTTTGAATTCGATTTTTTCGATTTTTTTCGATTCTATTCTATTCTATTCAATTCCTTTCGATTCTATTCTATTCTATTCGATTCCTTTCGATTCTATTGAATTCTATTCGATTTGATTATTTTCTATTTGATTCGATTCCATTCTTTTCGATTCGATTCGGTTTTTTCGTTTCGATTTTTTTAGATTCGATTCAATTAGATTCGATTCCATTTGATTCTATTTGATGCTTTTCGATTCTATTCTATTCTATTTGATTCGATTCTTTTCGATTGGATTCTTTTCGATTCAATTTGATTAGATTCTTTTCAATTCGATTCGATTCCTTTCGATTCAATTCCATTCAATTCGATTAGATTCTTTTTGATTCTATTCGATTCGATCATTTCCGTTTCGATTGGATAGTTTTCGATTCGTTTCTTTTAAATTCAATTCTTTTTATTTCGAATTGCTTTCTTTTCGAATTGATTCGAGTTGATTCAATTCTTTTTGATTCGAATCGATTCGGTTCAATTCGATTTGATTCGATTCAATTCTTTTCGATTCGATTCTTTTCGATTCGATTCAATTCAATTCGATTAGATTCTTTTCACTTCCATTCGATTCGATTCTCTTGATTCGGTGCGATTCGATTCGATTGTTTTCGATTCAATTCGATTCGATTCCTTTGTTTCGATTCAATTCGATTCAATTGAATTCTTTTTGATTCAGTTCGTTTCTTTTCGATTCGACTCAATTCTTTTCTATTCAATTCTTTTCGATTCGATTTTCAATTAGAGTCTTTTCAATTCCAATCTATTCCATTCAAATCGAATCTTTCCAATTCGATTCCATTCCGTTCGATTCGATTCTTTTCGATTCAATTCGATTCTTTTTGATTCAATTCGATTCGATTCTTTCGATTCGATTTGATTCAATTGTTTTCGTTTCAATTCGATTCGATTATTTTCAATTCGATTCTGTTCGATTCGATTACATTCGATTGTATTTGATTCGATTAGATTCGATTCTTTTCGATTCGATTACATTAGATTCTATTCGATTCAAATCTATACGATTCCAATCGATTCTTTTCAACAATTCCATTTGATTCGATTCAATTCTTTTTGATTCTATTCAATATGATTCGATTCGATACTTTTTGATTCCATTCGATTCTTCCGATTCGATTCTATTCGAATCGGTTAGATTCTTTTCTATTTGTTTTGATTCGATTTGATTCTTTTCGATTCAATTCTTCTCAATTCGATTCAATTCGATTCGATTATTTCGTTTCGATTCTATTTGGTTCAAATAGATTATTTTCAATTCGATTCCATTCGATTCGATTTGATTCTTTTTGTTTCTATTCTATTCGATTCGATTCTTTTTGATTCAATTCATTTCTTTTCGATTCACATGAATTCGATTATTTTCAATTAGATTCGATTTGATTCGATTATTAGCTTTTCAATTCTATTCAATACATTTAGATTCTCTTCGATTTGATTCGCTTAGATTTGGTTATTTTCTATTTTTTCAATTCATTTCGATTCGATTCTTTTCGATTCTATTCTTTTCGATTAGATTTTATTTGATATTTTTGATTTGATTCTTTTCGATTCGATTCTATTTGATTCAATTCGATTCTTTTCCATTCAATTCCATTTGATTCGATTCAATTCCATTCTTTTTTATTCTATTCATTTCTATTCAATTTGATTCGTTTTGATTCGACCAGATTCTTTTTGATTCAATTCAAATCGATTCTTTTCGATTCGATTCCTTTCTTTTCAAATCGATTCGATTGTATTCTTTTCGATTCGATTAGATTCGATTCATTCGATTCGATTCAATTTGCTTATTTTCGTTCGATTCAATTCGTTTCTTTGCATTTTGATTTGATTCAATTCAATCCTTTTTTTTCTTTTTTTTCAATTCGATCCTTTTTGATTCGATTCTTTTCGATTCTATTTGATTCAATTTAATTCTTTTTGATTCAATTCTTTTCGTTTCGATTCCTTTCTATTCAATTTGATTTGACTCGATTCTTTTCTATTCGATTTGATTCAGTTCGAATCTTTTCTATCCAATTAGATTCGATTCGATTCTTTTCTATTCGATTGGGGTCGATTTTTTTCTTTTCGATTCTGCTCGATTCAATTGGATTCTTTTCTTTTCAATTCGATTCGATTAGATTTTTTGTTTCAATTCTATTCTATTCTATTCTTTCTATTCGATTTGAATCAATTCGATTCCTTTCTTTGGATTCTATTCTATTCGATTCAATTCGATTCTTTTCTACTTGATTCGATTCAAATCTTTTCTTATGGATTTGATTCGATTCATTTCGATTCGATTTGATTTGATTCGATTCGATTCTTTCTATTCTATTTGATTCAATTCTATTCAATTCGATTAGATTCATTTCTATTCGATTTGATTCAATTCGATTCTTTTCTATTAGATTCGATTAGATTCTTTCCTATTCTCCTCTATCCTATTCGATTTGATTCGATTCTTTTCTATTCTATTCATTTCGATTAGATTCAATTTGATTCGATTTTTTTCTATTCGATTATATTCAATTCTATTCCTTTTGATTCGATTCGTGTTGAATCTTTTCTGTTCTATTCTATTCGAATCGATTCGATTCTTTTCTATTCAATCCGATTCGTTTTGTTTCGATTCGATTCTTTTCAATTTGTTTCAGTTCGATTCGATTTTTTTCAATTCGATTAGATTTTATTCGATTCAACTCAATTGTTTTCGATTAAATTCTTTTCGATTCGATTTGATTTGATTCTTTTCGATTTGATTCGATTCTTTTCATTTCGGTTCGATTCGATTCTTTTCGATTTGATTAGATTCTTTTCAATTAGATTCGATTCAGTTAGATTCTTTCGATTCTTTTCATTTCATTTCAATTCGAATCTTTTAGATTCAATTTGATTGTATTCTTTTCGATTACATTCGAATCGATTCGATTTTTTCGATTGGATTCGATTCTTTTTGATTCGATTCAATTCGATTTGATTTTTTCGATTCAATTTTCTTTTTTTCTAATAATTTTTTTAAATTTTTATTTATTTATGATAGTCACAGAATGAGAGAGAGAGGCGCAGAGACACAGGCAGAGGGAGAAGCAGGCCCCATGCACCGGGAGCCCAATGTGGGATTCGATCCCAGGTCTCCAGGATCGTGCCCTGGGCCAAAGGCAGGCGCGAAACCGCTGCGCCACCCAGGGATCCCTCGATTCAATTTTCGATTCAATAGGATTCGTATTTATTCTTTTCCATTTGAATCTATTCAATTCCTTTCAATTCGATTCGTTCTTTTTTGATTCAAACCTATTTGATTCGATTTGATTCTTTTCAACTTGATTCTTTTGTTTTTGATTCGATTAGATAATTTTCTTCAATTCTATTCATATCTTTTCGATTCGATTCTTTTCGATTTGATTCTTTTTGATTTGGTTTGATTATTTCCATTCGATTAGATTTGATTCTTTTTGATTGGATTCGATCCATTTTGATTCTCTTCAATTCGATTCGATTCTTTTCGATTTGATTCAATTCAATTCTTTTCGATTCGATTTGATACGATTCAAATTGATACGTTTATGTTTTCGATTTGATTATTTTCCATTCAATTCGATTCTTCTTGATTCAATTCGATTCTTTTCAATTCGATTCGATTATTTAAATTTGATTCGATTCAATCGATCCGACTCGATTGTTTTCAATTCAATTGTTATCGATTCGATTCGTTTCTTTCGATTTGATACGATTCGATTTGAATCTTTGTGATTCAGTTCAATTCGATTCATTTTGATTCGATTCGCTTCTTTCGATTCGATTAGATTCTTTTTTATTCGATTCGATTCGATTCAATTCATTTCTTTTCGATTCAAATCTTTTAGAGTCATTCGATTGTATTCTTTTCGATTCCATTCGATTCTTTTCTAATTTTTCAATTGGATTCGATTCTTTTCGATTCGATTCGATTCTTTCGATTCAATTCATCTATGCAATACGATTCATTTCAATTCTTTCCATTTGATTTGATTCGATTCTTTTCGATTCGATTGAATTCGAATCTTTTCGATTCAATTCAATTCGATTCAATTGTTTTCGATTCAATTCGTTTCTTTCCGATTCAATTATTTTCTATTTGATTTGATTCGATTCTTTTCGATTCGATTCTTTTCTTTTTGATTCGATTCATTTCTTTTCATTCGATTCGAATCCATTCTTTTCGATTCGATTCGATCCGTTTTGATTCTATTTGATACGATTCGATTATTTTCATTTTGATTTGATACGATTCAATTCGATTCTTTTCTTTTGGGTCGTTTTGATTCAATTCTTTTAGATTCGATTTGATTCGATTCGATTCTTTTCGATTAGATTCGATTCGAATATTTTCAATCTTATTCGTTTCGATTTAATTCTGTTCAATTCTTTTCGATTTGATTCAATTCGATTTTATTCGATTCGATGATTTTCAATTAGATTTGATTCGAAAGATTCTTTCGATTCGATTCATTTCTTTTCGATTCTATTCTTTTCGATTCAATTCGAATCTATTCTTTTATATTCCTTTCAATTCAATTAGATTTTTTCAATTGGATTCGATTCTTTTCTATTCAATTCAATTCGATTTGATGATTTTCGATTTTTTTCGATTCGATTATTTTTGATTCGATTCGAACCGTTTCGATTCTTTTCGATTCCATTCAATTCATTTCGTTTTTTCGATTGGATTCGATTCTTTTTTATTCAATTGGATTTGACTGTTTTGATTCGATTCGTTTCTTTTCGATTCGATTCAATTCGATTCTTTTCAATTAGATTTGACTCGATTCTATCTTTCGATTCCATTCGTTTCTTTTCGATTCGATTCTTTTCGATTCAATTTGATTCTATTGTTTTTGATTCCTTACCATTCGATTCTATTTTTTCGATTGGATTCGATTCTTTTCGAATCGATTCAATTCTATTCATTCGAATCAAATTGATTAGAAAAGAATCGAAGAGAATCTAATCTAATCAAATCTAGTCGAAAAGAATCGAATCGAATTGAATCTAATGGAAAATAATAGAATCGAAAAGAATTGAATCCAGTCAAAAAAATCAAATCGAATCGAATCAAAATGAATCAAATATAAACGAATCAATCAAACTGAAAAGAATCGAATCGAGTCGAATCGAAAAGAATCGAAACGAGTCGAATCGAAAGGAATTGAATAGAAAACAATCGAATTGAATAGAAAGGAACTCGAATCGAAAAGAATCGAATGGAAATAAATGAATCAGGGATCCCTGGGTGGTGCAGCGGTTTGGCGCTTGCCTTTGGCCCAGGGCGCGATCCTGGAGACCCAGGATCGAATACCACATCGGGCTCCCAGTGGATGGAGCCTGCTTCTCCCTCTGCCTGTGTCTCTGCCCCCGTGTGTGACTATCATAAACAAAAAAGAAAAGAAATAAATGAATCAAAAGGTCAAATCGAAACGAAAATAATCAAAACGAATCGAATAACCGAATCGAATCCAATCGAATAGAATCGACTCGAATTGAAAAGAATCGAATCAAAAAAATCGAATCGAATCGAATCCAATACAATCGAAAATCATGTAATACAATCGAATCGAATCGAATTGAAAATAATCAAATTGCATCGGATTGAATTGAATCGTAAATAATCGAATCAATCTAAAGAATAGAACTGAATAGAAAAGAATCAAATCGAAAAGATTAGAATCGAATCGATAAGAATCGGATCAAATCGAATCGAATCAAGTAAAATCGAAAATAATCGAATCGCGAATCGAATTGAAAAGAATCGAATCGAATAGAAAGGAATCGAAAAGAAACTAATCTAATCGAATTGAAAAGAAACAAATCTAATCGAATTGAAAAGAAACAATCGAATCGAATCGAATTGAATCATAAATTATCGAATCGAATAAAAAAATCGAATCAAATCAAAAGAATCGAATCGAATCGAAAAGAATTCAATCCATCGAATCAAATAGAAAAGAATCGAATCGAAAAAAATCGAATCGAAAAAATTGAATCGAATCGCATCCAATCAAAAAATTGAATCAAATGGAAACAAAAAGAATCGAATCTAAGGATCAAATCAAATTGATTTTAAAAGAATCGTATCGATCGGAAAGAATAACAATGAATCAAATAGAATCAAAAAGAATCGAACAAATTGAATGGAATCAAATCGAAAAGAATCAATTTGAATCGAATAGATTTTAATCGAAAAGAATCGAATCGAAAAAATCGACTCGAATCGAATCGAATCAAAAGAAACGAATCGAATGGAATCAAATCAAAAAGAATCAAATTGAATTGAATATAATCGAACCAAAATGAATCGAATCGAAAAAATCGAATCTAAAAAATCGAATCGAATCTAAAAAATCAAATCGAATCGAATCGAAAGTAATTGAATCGAAAAGAATCGAATAGAATCAAAACAAATCGAAAAGAATCAAATCGACTCGAATCGATTAGGAAAGAAAGGAATTCGTATCGAAAAGAGTCGAAAACAAGTGAATCAAAAAGTATCGAATCGAAAATAAAATAGTGGAATCAAATCGAAAAAATCGATTTGAATCGAAACGAAACGAAAAGAATCGAATCGAAAAGAATCGAATTGAATCGAATGAAATAGAAAAGAGCCTAATCGATTCGAATCTTATCGAATAGAATATAAAAGAATTGAATAAAAAACTCGAATCTAATTGCATCGAATCAAAAGACTCGAATCGAATGGAAGCGAAAAGAATCGAATGAATCGAATTGAATCGAATCAAAAAGAATCGAATCGAATCGAAACGAATCAAACTGAATCGAAAAGAATCGAATCTAATTGTATCTAATCGAAAAGAATAGTATCGAAAAAAATAGAATCCAATCAAAGAAATCAAATCGAATCGAATCGAACTGAATCGAATATAATTGAATCAAATAGAAACGAAGAGAATCGAGAGGTATCGAATCGAAACAAAGAGAATCGAGAGGAATCGAATGGAATTGAAACGAAAATAATCTAATCAAATCGAATCAAAAGAATCGAAACGAATCAAAATGAATCGAATCGAATTGAAAAGAATGGAATAGAATCAAATAGAATCGAAAAGAATCGAATCGAATCGAATGGAATCACATCAAAAAGAATCGATTTGAATTGAATAGATTCGAATCGAAAAGAATCAAATCGAATCGAATTGAAAAGAATCGAAAAGAATTGAATCAAATCGAAAAGAAAAGAATCGAAATGAATTGAATCAAAAGAATCGAATCAAATTGAAATGAAAAAAATTGAATCGAATCGAATTGTATTAATCGAATCGAATTGAATCAGAAAGAATCGAATCAAATCGAATAGAATCGAAAATCAAATTGAATTGAATGGAATCAAATGGTAAATATCCCTTTGAATCGAATAGATACGAATCAAAAGAATCGAAGTGAAAAAATCGAATCGAATCGTATCAAATAGAAAAGAATCCAATCGATTCCAATCAAATCGAATCGAAATGAATCGTCCCGAAAAAATCGAATCGAATTGCATCGAATCAAAAGAATTGAATCGAATGGAAGCAAAAAGAATCGAATGAATCGAATCAAATCGAATCAAAACAATCGAATCGAATCGAGTTGAAATGAAAGGAATCAAATCAAAAAGAATAGAATCTAAAGACTTAAATTGAATCTAATAGAAAAGTATTGAATCAAATCGAATCGAATCAGAAAGAATTGAATCGAATTAAATAAAAAACCATCAAATCGCATAGCACCAAATCAAAAGAATCAAATCGAATGCAAGTGAAAATAATTGAATCCAATCAAATTGAATCGAATCAAAAACAATTGAATCAAATTGAAAGAATCGAATCGGCTTGAATCGACTCGAATCGATTGGAAAAGAATGGAATTCGAATCAAAAAGAAAAGAATTGATAAGAAATGAATGAAACTATTGAATCAAAAGGAAAATAATCGAATCAAAATGAATCGAAAAAATCGAATCCAATCGAATCGAAAAGAATCGAATCAAAAAGGATTGAATCGAATCAAATCAAAACGAAAAGAATCGAATCGAATTGAAGTGAAAATAATCAAATCGAATCGAAACGAATTGAATCAAAAGAATCAAATTGAATCAAAAAGAATCGAATTGAATAGAATTGAACAGAATCGAAAAGAATTGAATCGAATTGAATCGAATGGAATTGAATGGAAAAGAATCGAATTGAATGTAATAGAGTCGAATCGAAAAGAATCAAATCAAAAATATCAAATCGAATCTAATCGAATCGAAAAGAATAGAATCGAAAAGAATAGAATCAAATTGAATTGAAAAGAATCGAAAAGAACCAAGTCTAAGCAAATCGAAAAGAATCGAATCAAAGAGAATTGAAAAGTATTTAATCGAATTGAAAATAAAATAATCGAATCGAGGGATCCATGTGTGGTACAGCGTTTTAGCGCCTGCCTTTGGCTCAGGGCGTGATCCTGGAGACCCGGGATCGAATCCCATGTCAGGCTCCCGGTGCATGGAGCCTGCTTCTCCCTCTGCCTATGTCTCTGCCTCTCTCTCTATCTCTATGACTCATAATTTCAATTCGAATTTAAATCAAATCGCATTGAAACGAATTGATTCGAATAGAAAAAATCAAATCCAATCGAATCAAATATAAAAGAATGGAATCGAATCGACTCGAAAAAAATCGAATTGAAAAGAATCGAATCGAATCGAAAAAATCAAATCCAATCGAAACAAATAGAAAAGAATGGAATCGAAACAACTCGAAAAAAATCGAATCGAAAAAAATCAAATCGAATCACATCTTATAAATAAATCAAATCGTATGGAAGCGAAAAAATCAAATCTTATCGAATCGAATCAAAAAGAATCGAATAGAATCTAATCGAAAAATATCGAATCCAATCGAATTGATACGAAAAGAAAGGAATCAAATAGTTAAGAATCGAATCGAATTGAAAAGTATCTAATCGAAACAAATCGAAAAGCATCGAATTGAAAACTATCGAATCAAAATGAAAAAAATCGAATCCAATCAAATTGAAAAAGATCGAATCAATTCGAAAAGAAGCAAATCGAAACGAAAAGGATCGAATCAACTCCAATTGAATCGAAAAGAATTGAATAGAATTGAATCGAAAAGAATCAAATCAAATTGAATCGAATAGAAAAGAAACTATTTGATAAGATTCGAATCTAATCGAAAAATTTCAAATCGAATCGAATCGAGTCGAATTGAAAATATTCGAATCGAAGTGAATCAAATTGAAAAAATCGAGTCGAATTGAATTGAAAAGAATCGTAAAGAATCTAATGTAATCGAATTGAAAAGAATCGAATCTAGATTGGATTCGATTATTTTCAATTTATTTGATTCGATTCTTTTCGATTTGATTCTTCTATTCGATTTGATTGTTTTCGCTTTGAATCGATTTGATTATTTTCGACTCGATTAGATTATTTATAATTCGATTCGCTTCTTTCCGATTCGATTATTTTCAATTCAATTCGATTATTTTCGATTCGATACGATTCATTTCGATTCGATTCTATTCTTTTCGAATCAATTCGATTCTTTTCGAATCAATTCGATTCGATTTGGTTATTTTCGATTCAATTCGATTATTTTTGATTCGATTCTTTTTTAATTTAATTCGATTCTTTTCGATTCGATTCTTTTCCATTCAATACGATTATTTTCAATTTGATTCGATTCGATTTTTTCGATCGATTCGAATCTTTTCGATTCGATTCGAATCGATTTGTTTATTTTCGATTTGTTTCAATTATTTTCGATTAGATTAGATTCTGTTCTGTTTGATTCGATTCGATTCTTTTTTTTAAATTTTTAATTATTTATGATAGTCACACAGAGAGAGAAAGAGATAGAGAGAGGCAGAGACACAGGCAGAGGGAGAAGCAGGCTCCATGCACCGGGAGCCCGATGTAGGATTCGATCCTGGGTCTCCAGGATCGCGCCCTGGGCCAAAGGCAGGCGCCAAACCGCTGTGCCACCCAGGGATCCCAGATTCAATTCTTTTTGATTCGATTCGATTCTTTTTGATTCAGTTCGATTCTGTTCATTTCGATTTCATTCGATTCTTATGAGTCAATTCGATTATTTTTGTTTCGATTCGATTAGATTATTTCGATTTTATTCTTTTCGGTTCGATTCGATCATTTTTGATTCGATTCGATTATTTTCGAATCGAGTCGATTCTTTTTGTTCAATTCGATTCTTTTCGATTCGATTCGATTCTTTTCGATTTGATCAAGTCATTTCTATTCGATGCGACTATTTTCGATTCGATTCGATTCCATTATTTTCTATTCAATTGGATTGTTTCTTTTCAATTTGATTCAATTCCATTTGATTCGAATCTTTTTGATTCAGTTCTGTTCAATTCGATTATTTTCATTTCAATTACATTCGATTTGATTCGTTTATTTTCGATTTAATTCTATTCGATTCCATTCTATCCGATTTAATTCTTTTCGATTCGATTTAATTCTTTTCTATTCGATTCGCTTCTTTTGATTAGATTATTTTCTATTCGATTCGATTATTTTCGATTCAATTCCATAATTTTGGATTATTTATTATTTGGATTAGATTATTGTCAATTCGATTCGATTCAATTATTTTCTATTCAATTCTCTTCGATTTGATTATTTTCGATTCTATTCCATTCGATTTGATTATTTTCGGTTCGATTCGATTTCATTCAATTCGATTATTTTTGATTCGATTCGAATATTTTTGATTCGATTCGATTATTTTTGATTCGAATCGATTTGATTTTTTTGATTTGATTAATTTAGATTCGATTTGATTATTTTCTACTCAATTAGATTATTTTCCATTCATGTCGATTTGATTATTTTCCATTCAATTCGATTCAATTGTTTTCCGTTCGATTCGATGCGAATCAATTATTTTCAATTCTATTCTATTCTATTCAATTATTCTCGATTCGCTTCGATTCAATTATAATGAATTCTTTTCGATTCGATTCAACACAATTATAATGAATTATTTTTGATTCGATTTGATTACTTTTGATTCGATTTGATTCGATTATTTTTTATTCGATTCCATTTCTTTGATTTGATTAATTTCATATCCTGTCGATTTGATTCTATTATTATCAATTCGATTCGATTGTTTTTGATTTGATTCTATTCAATTTGTCTAGATTTTTCTATTCGTATCACCTCGATTATTTTCGATTCGATTCTTTTCGATTTGATTCGATATTTTTTTGATTCGATACGATTCTATTTCGATTCCATTCTTTTCGATTCAATTCGATTAATTTCGATTATTTTCGATTCAATCGAATCGATTCAATTCTTTTCGATTCAATTCTGTTCGATTCGATTCGATTATTTTCGATTCGATTTGATTCGGTTATTTTCAATTTGATTCAATTCAATTATTTTCGATTCGATTTGATTCAATTATTTTCAATATGATTCAATTCGATTATTTTCAATTCGATTTGTTTCAATTATTTTCAATTCGATTCATTCGTATCAATTCAAATAATTTTCATTCGATTCGAATATTTTCGATTCGATTCAACTCGATCCTTTTCGATTCGATTATAAAATTTTTGATTCGATTAATTTCGATTCGATTCTTTTCGATTAGATTCGATTATTTTCGATTCAATTCGAGTATTTTCGATTCGATTCATTTCGATTAGTTTCGATTTGTATCGATTATTTTCGATTTGATTCGATTCAATTATTTTCGATTCAATTCTGTTCGATTCGAATCGATTATTTTCGGTTCAATTCAATTCGATTCAGTTTGAAAATTTTCGATTCGATTCGATTATATTCTATTCGATTCGATTCGAATCGAAAACTTTCAATTCGATTCGATTATATTCGAATCAGTTCGTTTCGATTCGATTCGATTATTTTCGATTCAAATCGGTTCGATTCGATTATTTTAGATTAAATTCGGTTCGATTGAGTTTGATTATTTTCGATTTGATTTGATTCGATTCGATTATTTTCGATTTGATTCTATTGGATTTGTTTAGATTATTTTCGACTCGATATGATTCTTCAATTCGATTCGATTATTTTCAATTCAATTCAATTCGATTACTTCCAATTCGATTCGATGCGAATCTATTATTTTCGATTCGAATTTTTTCGATTCGATTAGATTCTTATCAATTCGATTCGAATCCTTTCGATTCGGTTCGATTATTTTCGCTTCGAATCGTTTCTTTTCGATTCGATCCTTTTATTTTTTTTAATTTCTTTTAAAGATTTTATTTAGTTATTCATAGAGACACAGCTAGAGAGAGAGAGGAGAGACACAGGCAGGGGGGGAAGCAGGATCCATCAGGGAGCCTGACATGGGACTCGATCCCGGGTCTCCAGGATCACACCCTGGGCTGCAGGCGGAGCTAAACCACTGCGCGACTGGGGCTGCCCTCGATTCGATTTTTTTCTATTCGATTCAATATTTTTTATTCAAATCGACTTGATTCTTTTCGGTTCCATTATTTTAGATTCGATTATTTTAGATTCGATTCGATTATTTTCGATTCGATTCGATTCAATTATTTTCAATTCTATTAGATTATTTTCGAATCTATTCGTTTCCACTATTTTCAATTCGATTCGATGTGAATCGATTATTTTCTAATCAATTCGATTCGATGCAAATCGATTTGATTATTTTCGATTCGATTATTTTTGATTCGATTCGGTTCGATTCTTTTCGATTCGGTTCGATATTTTTTATTCGAATCGCCTCGATTCTTTTAGATTCGTGTATATAAGATTCGATTCGATTGATTTTGATTCGATACTTTTTGATTCGATTCGAAACTTTTCGATGAGTTTCGATTATTGTCGATTCGATTCAATTCGATTCGATTATTTTTGATTCGATTCGATTCGATTCGATTACTTTTGATTCGATCGATGATTTCGATTCAAATCGATTAAATTTGATTATTTTCGATTCGATTCGATTGGATTTGATTCGATTATTTTCGATTCGATTCGATTATTTTTGAATCGATTCGATTCTTTTCGATTATTTTCTATTCGATTCGATTCGATTCTTTTTGACTCAATTATTTTCGATTCGATTCAATTATTTTCATTTCATTTCGATTATTTTCGATGCAATTTGATTCGATTCAATTATTTTCGATTCGATTCGATTATTTTCGATTTATTTCTTTTCGATTCGATTCGATTCTTTTGAATTGGATTCGATTCTTTTCTATTCGATTCTTATCGATTCAATTCATTTCGATTATTTTCGTTTCGATTCGATTCAATTCTTTTCGATTCGATTCGATTATTTTTGATTCTATTCATTTCCATTATTTTAGATTCAATTCGATGTGAATCGATTATCGATTCACTTCAATTCGATTCGATTCAATTCATTATATTCTATTCAATTCAATTATTTTCGATTCGTTTCAATTCGATTAATTTCTATTTGATTCTATTATTTTCGATTCAATTCGATTATTTTCAATTCGATTTGATTTGATTACTTTCAATTTGATTTATTATTTTCGATTCGATTATTTTGGAGTCGATTAGATTATTTTCAATTCAATTCGATTCAATTATTTTGATTCGATTTGATTCGATACAAATCGATTATTTTCGATTCGATTCGATTTGATTATTTTTGATTTGACTCTGTTCTATTGTTTTTGATTCGATTAGGTTTGATTCGATTCTTTTCAATTCTATTTGATTCTTTTTGATTCGATTCTATTATTTTCGATTCCATTCTATTTCATTGTCTTTTTTTTAATAAAGCACATTCTTTTTTTAAGTTTTATTTAGTTATGATAGTCACAGAGAGAGAAAGAGAGCCAGAGACATAGGCAGAGGGAGAAGCAGGCTCCATGCACCGGGAGCCCGACGTGGGAATCGATCCCTGGTCTCCAGGATCGTGCCCTGGGCCAAAGGCAGGCGCCAAACCGCTGCGCCACACAGGGATCCCTATTTCATTGTCTTTGATTCGATTGATTCGATTAGATTGTTTTTGATACGATTCGAATAGATATGATATGATTTTTTTCGATTTGATTCGATTCGATTCGATTATTTTCGATTCGATTCCATTCAATTATTTTCAATTCTATTCGATTATTTTCATTTCAATTCGATTCAATTCGATTATAATGAATAATTTTCGATTTGATTCGATTACTTTTGATTCAATTCAATTCGATTATTTTTTATTCGATTCTATTTTTTCAATTTGATTATTTTCGATATGATCCAATTTGATTCGGTTATTATCAAATCAGTTCGATTCAATTCTATTAGATTCGATTCTTTTAGATTCAATTCGATTCTTTTGTATTTGTATCGCATCGATTCTTTTTGATTCGATTTTTTCTATTCGATTTGAATCGATTTGATTATTTTTGATTCGATTCGGTTGGATTCGATTTGATTATTTTTGATTGGATTCGAATATTTTTTGATTCGATTCTTTTTGATTCGATTCGATTATTTTCAATTCCAAACGATTCGATTCTTTTCAATTCGATTATTTTAGATTCGATTCAATTACTTTCGATTAGATTCGATTCGAAGCGAATCGTATATTTTTGATTCGATTCGATTTGATCATTATAGATTTGATTCGATTCTTTTCAAATCGATTATTTTCATTTCGATTCGATTATTTTAGATTCGATTCTATCATTTTCGATTCAATTCTATTGGATTAGTTTGATTCGATTCGATGCGAATGGATTATTTTCTATTCAATTCAATTATATTCAATTCGAATCGATTCGATTGTTTTGGATTCCATTATTTTCGATTCAATTCGATTTGATTATTTTCGATTCGATTTGATTATATTCGATTAGATTCGATTCAATTATTTTCGATTCCTTTTGATTCAATTATATTCAATTCGATTCAATTCGATTATTTTCAATTCGATTCGATTCGATTATTTTTGATTTGATTCAATTCGATTCTATTCGAATCGTTTTATTTCGATTCGATTATTTTCGATTCAAAGAGATTCTTTTCTTTTCAATTCAATTCTTTTCATTTCGGTTCAATATTTTCCATTCGAATTGACTCGATTCTTTTCAATTCGATTATATTTGATTCGATTGGATTAATTTCGATGCGATTCTTTTCAAATCGATTAGATTCTTTACGATTCAATTTGTTTCGATTATTTCGATTCAATTCAATTCGGTTCGATTATTTTCATTTTGATTTGATTCGATTATTTTTGATTCCTTTCATTTCAAATCGATTCGATTATTTTCGATTCGATTTGATTCTTTTCGTTCGATTATTTTCGATTTGAATCGATTTGCTTCTCTTCGATTTCATTATTTTTGATTCGATTCGATTCGATTCGATTACATTTGATTCGACTCGATTATTTTTGATTCGATTTGATTCTTTTCATTCGATTTTCAATTTAATTCGATTAGATTCGATACGATTATTTTCGATTCGATTCGATCATGTTCGATTCGGTTCGATTCGATTCGATAATTTTCGATTCGATACGATTCGATTTGATTATTTTCGATTTGATTCGTTTATTTTTGATTCGATTCGTTTCTTTTTGATTCGATTTGAATCGATTAATTTCGATTCCATTTGATTATTTTCGTCTTGATTTGATTAAACTCGATCATTTTTTATTAAATTCGATTCGATTGGGTTATTTTTGATTCGATTCGATTTTTTTGATTTGATTAGATTATTGTAGATTCAATTTGATTCTTTTCTTTTCGATTTGATTTTTTCCAAGTCGATTCACTTCTTTTCAATTCCATTATTTTTGGTTAAATTAGATTATTTTCGATTCGTTCGATAATTTTGGATTTGATTTGATTCTATTATTTTCGATTCGATTCGATGATTTTCTATTCGATTCAATTCGATTAGATTCGATTATTTTCGATTCGATTTGATTCGTTTTGATTATTTTTGATTCTATTCGATTCAATTATTTTTGATTCAATTCAGTTCGATTCAATTCAATTATTTTAAATATGATTTTATTCGATTCGATTTTCGATTTGTTTCGATTATTTTCGATTCGATTCGATTATTTTCAATTCGATTGTTGTCGAATCGATTTGATTTGAATCCATTTGATTCCATCCCATTCGATTATTTTCCATTCGATTCGATTCGATTATTTTCGATTCTTTTCTATTCAAATCGATTCAATTTTTCCATTTTGATTCCTTTCAATTTGATTCTATTATTTTCGATTCGATCAAGTCATTTCTATTCGATGCGACTATTTTCGATTCGATTCGATTCCATTATTTTCTATTCAATTGGATCGATTCTTTTCAATTTGAATCAATTCCATTTGATTCGAATCTTTTCGATTCAGTTCCATTCAATTCGATTATTTTCGTTTCAATTCGATTCGATTCGTTTATTTTCGATTTAGTTCTATTCGATTCCATTCTATTCGATTTAATTCTTTTCGATTCGATTTAATTCTTTTCGATTCGATTCGCTTCTTTTGATTAGATTATTTTCTATTCGATTCGATTATTTTCGATTCAATTCCATAATTTTGTATTTGATTCGATTCAATTATTTTCAATTCGATTCGATTCAATTATTTTCTAATCAATTCTATTCGATTTGATTATTTTCGATTCTATTCCACTCGATTTGATTATTTTCAGTTTGTTTCGATTGATTTCAATTCGATTATTTTCGATTTGATTCTAATATTTTTGTTTCGATTCGATTATTTTTGATTCGAATCCATTCAACTCTTTTTGATTTGATTAATTTAGTTTCGATTTGATTATTTTCTACTCAATTAGATTATTTTCCATTCATGTCGATTTGATTATTTTCCATTCAATACGATTCGATTATTTTCCATTCGATTCGATGCGAATCGATTATTTTCAATTCTATTCTATTCTATTCAATTATTTTTTATTCGATTTGATTCGATTATAATGAATTCTTTTCGATTCGATTCGACTCAATTATAATGAATTATTTTCGATTCGATTTGATTACTTTTGATTCGATTTGATTCGATTATTTTTTATTCGATTCCATTTTTTTATTTGATTAATTTCATATCCTGTCGATTTGATTCTATTATTATCGATTCGATTCGATTGTTTTTTATTTGATTCTATTCAATTTGTCAGATTTTTCTATTCATATCACCTCGATTCTTTTCCATTCGATTATTTTCGATTCGATTCGATTCTTTTCTTTTCGATTCGATTATTTTTGATTCGATACGATTCTATTTCGATTCGATTCTTTTCGATTCAATTCGATTAATTTCGATTCGATTCGATTATTTTCGATTCGGTTCGAATCGATTCAATTCTTTTCTATTCGATTCTGTTCGATTAGATTCGATTATTTTCAATTCGATTTGATTCGGTTATTTTCAGTTCGATTCAATTCGATTATTTTCGATTTGATTTGATTCGATTATTTTCAATTCGATGCAATTCGATTATTTTCAATTTGATTTGGTTTGTTTCGATTTGAATGGAACCGAAAAGAATCAAGTCGATTCGAATCAAAAATATTGAATCAAATAGAAAAAAATCGAATCGAGGGCAGCCCCAGTGGCGCAGCGTTTTAGTGCCGCCTGCAGCCCAGGGTGTGATCCTGGAGACCCGGGATCGAGTCCCATGTCAGGCTCCCTGGATGGAGGCTGCTTCCCCCCCTGCCTGTGTCTCTCCTCTCTCTCTCTAGCTGTGTCTCTATGAATAACTAAATAAATCTTTAAAATTCTTTTCCATTATTTTCGATTCGATTCGATGTGAATCTATTATTGTTGAATCGATTCCTTTCAATTCGATTAGAAAAGAATAGAATCAAATTGAATCGAAAAAATCAAATCGAGTCGAATCCAATTGAAAATCATGTAATCCAATCGAATAGAATCAAAAAGAATCGAATCGAATCGAAAAGAATCGAATTGAATCGTATTGAATTGAATCGTAAATAATCAAATCGAATCAAAAGAATCGAATCAAATTGACTCGAATCGAAAAGAATCGAATTGAAACGATGCAAAGCGAATTGAAAAAAACCAAATCGAATCGAATCGAATCAAAAATAAACGAATCAAATCCAATCGAAAAAATTGAATCGAATCAAAAAGAATCGAATTGAATAGAAAAGAATCGAATCGAAACGAATCAAATAGAAAAGAATCTAATCAATTCGAATCAACTAAAATAAAAAAGATTCGAATCGAAAAAATGCCATCTAATAGCATCGAATC
>CM052494.1:25726235-25750793 GCA_028533335.1 Chrysocyon brachyurus | reverse complement strand
TGAGGACCAGAGTTAGCAGGTCTGGTTGAGGCCTAGAGGTGTACCAGAGACACCTGGTCCAGGTGACATCCAGATGGGGACCAGAGTCACCAGGTTAGGGTGAGGCCCAGACGGGTTCCAGAGTCATCATGTCCAGGTGAGGCTCAGGTGTGGAACAGAGTAACCAGGTGCCAATGCTGCCCAGTTGAGGACCAGAGTCACCAGATCTGGGTGAGGCCCAGATAGTATCAGAGTCACCAGTTCCAAGTGAGGCCAAGAAGGAGTCCACAGCAATCAGGTCCAGATGGGGAACAAATTCACCAGGACTGGGTGAGGCCAACATGGGGACCAGATTCACCAGGTCCATGTGAGGCCCAGGTGGTGACCGGAGTCACCGGGTCCGGGTGAGGACCAGGTAAAGACCATATTCACCAGGTCCAAGTGAGTCCCACGTTTGGACCTGAGTCACCAGTTATGGGTGAGACCCAGGTGGCAACCCCACTCACGAGGTCCAGGTGAGGCTAACCTGCAGGCCAGAGTCACCAGATCCAATTGAGGCACTGGTGGGGACCGGAGCTCCAGGTAAATGTGAGGCTAGAAGGACACCACAGTTACCAGGTCCAGGTGTATTTCATGTGGGAACGAGAGTCACCAGGTCCAACTGAGACCCAGGTGGGGACCACAGTCACCAGGTCCATATTGAGACCTGGGTGCGGGGCCCAGACTCATCAGGGCCAGGTGAGGTCAACGTGTGGAGCAAACTTATCAGGTCCAGGTGAGTCCCAGGTGGGGATCAGAGTAACCATGCACCATTGATGCCCAGGTGGGACCAGAGTCACAAGGTCCACATGAGGCCTAAGTGAGGAGGAGATTCACCAGGTCCTGTTGAGGCCCAGTTGAGGACCAGATTCACCAGAACTGGGTGAGGCCCAGATAGGATAAGAGTCGAAAATAATCGAATTGAATCGATTCCAAAAGGAAGCAACTTGAATCGAAATGTCTCGAATCGAAAAAAATTGAATCGAATCGCACCGAATCAAAAGAATCATACCAAATGGAAGTGAAAAGATTCAAAGCAAAACAGATCGAATCGAAAAAATCGAATCGAACGAATGTTTTTGAATAGAAGGGAATTCAAATTTAAGAGACTCGAATTGAAAGATTCGAATCAAATCGAATCGAAAAGAAGCGAATCGAAATGAATCAAAAAGAAACAAATCATAAACTATCGAATCGAAACGAAAA
Organism: Chrysocyon brachyurus; assembly: GCA_028533335.1. NCBI lineage: Eukaryota > Metazoa > Chordata > Mammalia > Carnivora > Canidae > Chrysocyon > Chrysocyon brachyurus. The sequence goes on along the minus strand of CM052494.1, from coordinate 25,749,569 downwards.
AAATCGAATCGAATTGAATCGAAAAGAATCGAATCTAATCGAAAAGAATCAAATCAAATCAAATCGAAAAGAATAGAAACATATCAAACAAAAAAGAATCGACTGAATCCAAAAAAATCAAATCGAATTGAATAGAATCGAATTGAAAATAATCGAATCAACTCGAATCGAATTGAAAAAAATTGAATCAAAAAGAATCGAAAAGAATTGAATCGAATAGAAAAGAATCGAATCGAATAGAATCGAAAAGAAACGAATTGAAAAATATCAAATCGATATGACAAAATCGAATCAAATCGAAAAACTAGAATCGAAAACAATTGAATCGTAATGAAAAAATCAAATCGATTCGAATCGAAAAACTACTCTTATCGAATCGAAATGAATAGATAGAATCGAAAAACATCGAATCGAATCGAATCGCATCGAAAGAATCAAATCGATTCGAAATGAATCGAATCATATTGAATCAAATACAATTGAAACAAATCAAATAAAGAAGAATGGAATAGACAAAAATCGAATCAAATCGAATTGAAAAGAATCGAATTGAATCGATTTGAATCCAATCGATTTGAATTGAACCGCATCGAATGAAAAAAATCGAATCGAATCGAAAATATCGATTAGATTGAATCGAATCGAATAGAAAATAATTGATTCGAATCGAAAATAATTGAATCAAGTCTTGTTGAAACGAATCGAATCTAAAATAATCGAATCAACTTGAATCGAATAGTAAATAATCGAAATAAATGAATGGAATCGATGTTAATCGATCGAATAGAAAATAATCGAAACGAATCGAACTGAAACGAATCAAATCGAAAATAATCGAATCGAAATGAATCGAATCGAAAATAATCGAATCGAATTTAATCGAATCGAATAGAAATGAAACAAATAAAAAATAATCGAATCGAATTGAAAATCAAATCGATTTGAATCAAATCGAAAATAATCGAATCGAATCGAATCTAAACTAATAGAGTCGAAAATAATCGAATCGATACTAATTGAATCTAAAATAATTGAATCGAAAATAATTGAAATTAACTGAATCGAATTGAAATGAATCAAATCAAAATATATGGAATCGAATAGAAATTAATCGAATCGAATCAAAACGAATCGAATCGAATCGAATAGAAAATAATCGAATCGAATTGAATCGAATCGAATGAAAATAATCAAATCGAATCGAATCGAAAAGAATCAAATCGAATTGAGTCGAAGAGAAAAGAATCAAATCGAATCGGGAAGAATCGAACCAAATCGGAAAGAATCGAATTGCAAATTATCGGATTGAATCGAAAAGAATCAAATCGAAAAGAATCGAATCGAAACAAAAAGAATCGAATCGAATTGAATCAAAAAGAATTGATTACAAAAGAATCTAATCGAGGAATCAAAAAGAATCGAATCAAAAGGAATCGAATGGAATGGAATCGAATGGAAAATAATCGAATCGAATCGAATCAAAAGAATCGAATAGAAAATAATCGAATCGAATCGAATAAAAATAATCTAATCGAATCTAATCGAAATGAAAATAATCTAATCGAATCGAATCAAAACGAATCAGTCGAAAATAATCTAATCAAATCGAATTGAAATTAAACGAATCGAATTGTATAAAAAGGATATGAATCGAATAGAATTGAAAGGAATCGAATCGAAAAATAAATCAAAACGAATCAAATCAAAAAATCGAATCGAATCAAATCGAATCGCCAAAATTCGAATCGAATCGAATTGAATCAAAAAGAATCGAATCTATTCGAAAAGAATCAAATTGAATCGAATTGAAAAGAATAGAATCAAATCAAATAAAGAATCGAATCGTATCGAAGAAAATCGAATCGAATCAAATCGAATCGAAAAGAATAGAGTCGAAATTGAATCGAAAAGAATCTAAATGAATCAAATCGAATAGAAAAGAATCAAATCGAATATAATCAAAAATAAACGAATTGAAAACTATCGAATCGAAATGAAAAAAATCGACTCGAATCGAATAAAAAATAATAGAATCGAAAAAGATCGAATGGAATTGAATCAAATCGAAAAGAATGGAATCGATTTGAAACAAATCGAATCAAATCAAATCGAAAAGAATCGAAAGAAATCAAATAAAGAAGAATCGAATCGAAAAAAATCGAATCGAATCGAAAAAATCAAATCGAATGGATTCGAAATGAATCGAATCGAATTGAATTGAAAAGAATCGAATTGAAAAGAATTGAATCGAATTGAAAAGAATCGAAAAAGATCGAATCGATGAATCGAAAATAATCGAATCGAATCGAAAAGAATCCAGTCGAAAAGAATTGAATCGAATAGATTTGCATTGAATCGAATCAAATGAAAATAATTGAATTGAATCAAAAAGAATCAAATAGAATTGAAAAGAATCGAATCGAAAATATTTGAATAGAATTGAAAAGAATCGAATTGAAAAGGATCAAATTGACGAATCGAAAATAATCGAATCGAAAAGATTTAAATCGAATAAAAAAATAGAATTTAAAGGAATCGAATTGAATCAAATCGAAAGGAATCAAATCGAATCGAATAGAAAAGAATCGAATCAAATAGAAGAGTCAATCGAAAAGAATAAAATTCATTCGAAAAAATCGAATCAAATCGAATCGAAAATAATCGAATCGAATCGTATCGAAAGAATCCAATCGAATCGATTCAAATCGAATCAAGTTGTAAAGAATCGAATTGAATTAAAAGAACCCAATTGAATTGAATGAAATCGAAAAGAAATGAATCGAAAAGCATCGAATCGAATCGAAAAGAATAGAATCGAATTGAATCAAAAAGAAAAGAATCGAAACGATAGAATCGAAAAGAATCATATCATATCGATCGAATCAAAAATAATAAAATCGAAAGAATCGATTCGAATTGATTGGAAACGAATCAAATCGAATCAAAAAGAGTAGATCGAAAAGAATCGAATCAAATCGAAAAGACTCAAATCGAAAAGAATCGAATCAAATCGAAAAGAATCAAATGGAATCGATAAGAGTCGATCGAAAAGAATCGAATCAAATCGAAAAATACGAATTGAATCGAATCGAATCGAAAAAAATCGAATCTAATCGAATTGAATTGAAAAGAATCAAATCATATCGATCTAATCGAAAAGAATCAAATCGAAAGGAATCGAATCGAATCAAAACAAATCTAATGGAATTGAAGAGTCGATCGAAAAGAATCAATTCGAAACGAAAAGACTCAAATCGAAAAGAATCGAATCGAATCAAATCGAAAGAATCTAATCGAGTTGAAGGGGTCAATCGAAAAGAATCGAGTCGATTTGAAAAAAACGAATCGAATCGAATTGAATAGAAAAGAATCTAATCAAATCGAATCAAAAAGAATCGAATCAAATCAAAAGAATCGAATCGAGTTGAAAAAAACAAATATAATCGAAAAGAATCGAATTGAATCGATAAGAATGGAATCGAATCGAATAGAGTCGAGTCGAATCGAATCGAAACAAATCGAATTGAACATAATCGAATCAAAACTAATCGAATCGAAAATAATTGAATCGAAAATAACCGAATTGAATTGAATCGAATCAAAAATAATTAAATCGATTTAACACGATTCGAATGGAAAATAATCGAATCGAAATGAATCGAATAGAAAATAATCAAATCAAAACGAATCAAAATAAATTGAATCAAATCACAAATAATCGAATTGAAACAAATCGAATAAAAAATAATCGAATCTAATCGAATCAAAATAATCAAATCGAATTGAAACGAATTGAAATGAGTCGAATAGAAAATAATCGAATCGCATCAAATAGAAATTAATCAAATTGAATCGAATTGAATCAAAACAAATCTAATCGAAAATAATCGAATCGATTTGAATCGAATTGAATCGAAAATAATCAAATCTAATCAAATGGAAATGAATCGAATCGAATATAATACAATCGAAATATTTTGAATTGAAAATATTTGAATCGAAAAGAATCGAAATGAATTGAATCGCAAATATTGAATCGAATAGAATCGAAATGAATCGAATCAAATGAAAAATAATCACTCGAAAATAATTGAATTGAATCCAAACGAATCGAAATGCAAATATTTGAATCGATACGAATCGAATCTAAAATAATTGAATTGAATCGAATCGAATCGAATTGAATCGAGTCGAATGAATCGAAATGAATCGAATCGAAAATGCTCGAATCGAATCAAATTTAAACTAATCGAATAGAAAATAATCAAATATAAATGAATCGAATCAAAAATAATCTAAACGAATCGAATTCAAATTAATCGAATCGAAAGGAATTGAATCGAAAATAATCGACTCGATCGAATCGAATCGATCCGAATTGAAACGAATCGAATCGAAAATCGATTGAAATGAATCAAATCGAAAATAATCTAATCAAAATTATTTGAATCGAATCGAATCTAATCGAAACGAATCGATCGAAAATAATCGAATTGAATCGAATCAAATCGAAAATAATCGAATCAAATTGAATTGAAATGAATCGAATCGAAATGAATCGAATCGAAATAATCGAGTCGAAAATAATCGAATCAAATTGAATAGAAAATAATCGAATCGATTCGAAACAAATCGAAAATATTCGAATGGAATCCAATCGAAACGAATAGAATAGAAAATAATCGAATCGAAACAAATAGAATAGAATCGAAACGAATCGAATCGCAAATAATCGAAACAAATTGAATAGAATCGAAACGAATCGAATCGAAAATAATCGAAACAAATTGAATAGAATCGAAACGAATCGAATAGAAAATAATTGAAATGAATCGATTTGAAAATAATCAAATCAATACAAATCGCTTTGAAAATAATCGAATCTAATAGAATCGAAAAAATCGAATCGAGTTTAAAAAATTGAATCGAATCGAAGTGTCAAATCAAATCGAAAAGAATCGAATCGAATTGAAAATCGAATCGAATTGAAAAGAATCGAATCGAAAAGAATCGAATCGAATCGAAAAGAATCGAATTGAATCGAAAAGAACCGAATTGAATAGAAAAAAATGAAATAGAAAATCGAATGGACGAATAGAAAAGAATCGAATCAAAAAGAATCGAATCAAAAGGAATCAAATCGAATTGAATTGAATCGAAAATAATCAAATCGAAAAGAATAGAAAATATTCTAATCGAATCTAACCGAAACGAATTGAATCGAATTCAATCGGAACGAATCAGCTGAAAATAATCGAATCAAATCGATTCGAAATTAAACAAATTAAATATATTCGAAACGAATTGAATCGAATATAATCAAAATGAATCGATAAAAATCTAATCAAATGAATCGGATCGAAAATAATTGAATCGAATCGAATCGAAAAGAATCGAAACGATACGTATGGAAAATAATTGAATCGAATCGACACAAATCGAATCGAAAATAATCGAATCGAAACGAATCGAATCGTAACGAATCGAATCGAAAATAATCGAATCGAATTGAATCAAAAATAATCGAATCTAATCGAATCGGAAAGAATCGCATTGAAAATAAACGGATCGAAATGAATCGACTCGAAAATAAATGAATCGAATCAAAACGCATCGAATCGAAAATAATTGAATCGAAACAATTCGAATGAAAAATAATTGAATGGATTCGAATCAAATCGAATACAAATTAATCGAATCAAATTGAATCGAAATGAATCAAATAGAAAATAATCGAATACAATCGAATCGAAACGAATCAAATCGAAAATAATAGAATCGAAACTAATCAAATCAAAAAAATCAAATTGAATCAAATCGAATCAAAAAGAATTGAATCGAAATTCAATCAAAAAGAATCAAAAAGAATCGAATCGAATCGAAAAGAATCGAATCGAATCGAATCGAAAGGAAACGAATCAAAAACTATTGAATCGAAATGAAAAAAATCGAATCGAATCGAATCGAAAAAAATGAATCGAATGAAATCCTATCGATTTTTTAAATTTATTTATGATAGTCACAGAGAGAGAGAGAGGCAGAGACACAGGCAGAGAAAGAAGCAGGCTCCATGTACCGGGAGCCCAACGTGGGACTCGATTCCGGGTCTTGAGGATCGCGCCCTGGGCCAAAGGCAGGCGCCAAACCACTGCGCCACCCAGGGATCCTGAATGGAATCCAATCGAAAAAAATCGAATCGAATTGAAAAAGAATCGAATCGAATAGAATCAAAAAGAATCAATTTGAAATGAATCGAATCGAATGAATCGAAAAGAATCGAATCGAAAGAATCGAATTGAATCAAAACGAAAATAATTGAATCCAAAAGAATTGAATCAAATCGATTCGACTTGAATCGAATCGAATGAAAAGAATCGAATGGAATTGAAAATAATCAAATCGATTCGTATCGAATCCAATCAAATAAAAAATAATCGAATCAAATCAAATGAATCGAATCGAAATTAATCAAATCAAAATGAACAGAATCGAAAATAATCAAAATGAATCGATTCCAAATTAATCGAATCGAAATGAATCTAATTGAAAATAATTGAATCGACTTGAATCGAATTGAAATGAATCGAATCGAAATTATTCGAATCGAATCGAATCGAAACCAATCGAATCGAAAATAATCGAATAGAATTGAATCGAAAATAATTAAATCGATTCAAATTGAATCGAAAATAATCGAATCAATTAGAATCGAAATGAATAGAATAAAAAATAATCGAATCAAAACCAATCGAATTGAATATAATTGTATCGAATTGAATCGAATCGAATGAATCAAATCAAACCGAATCGAATCGAAAAAAATCCAATTGAATCGAAAAAATCGAATCGAGTTGAAAAAATCAAATCGAGTCGAATCGAAAATAGTCAAATCGAATCAAAAGAATCGAATTCAAAAGAATCAAATCGAATCGAAAAGAATCGAATCGAATCGAATTGAATCGAAAAGAATCAAATCGAATCGAATCGAATCGAAAAGAATTGAATTGAGTCGAAAAGAATCAAATAGAAAAGAATCGAATCGACGATTTGAAAAGAATAGAATCGAAGAATCGAATCAAAAGGAATTTAACCGAATTGAATCGAATCTAATCGTTTTGATTCTTTTCAATTCGATTCTTTTCAATTCAATTCGATTCGATTAGATTCTTTTCGATTCAATTCCATTGAATTCGATTCTTTTGGATTCATTCGATTCTATTGTTTTCGATTCGATTCAATTCTTTCGATTCGATTCAATTTGATTCTTTTTGATTGGATTCGATACGATTCTTTTCATTTTGATTCAAATTGATTCTCTTCGATTTGATTCGTTTCGATTCTTTTTCGATTCTATTCGATTTTTTTTCGATTCGATTCGTTTTGATTCTTTCCGATTCTATTTGATTTCATTCTTTTCGATTTGTTTTGATTCGATTCTTTTCAATTCATTTCGATTCGATTCTTTTTGATTCCATTAAATTTGATTCGATTCCTTTTGATTCGATTAGACTCTTTTCGATTCGAGTCAATTGGTTTCGATTCTTTTCGATTCCATTAAATTTCATTCAATTCTTTTCGATTGGATTAGATTCTTTTCGATTCAATTCGATTCAATTCGACTCTTTTCAATTCCATTAAATTTGATTTGATCTTTTCGATTCGATTTGATTCTTTTCGATTCGATTCCATTCAATTCGATTTGATTATTTTCGTTTCGATTCGATTCTTTTCGATTCGTTTCGATTCGATTCTTTACATTCGATTCGATTCTTTTCGTTTCGATTTGATTCTTTTTGATTCGATTCTTTTTGATTCGATTCAATTCAATTCTTTTCCATTCGATTCATTTCGATTCTTTTCAATTCTCTTTGATTTGATTCGATTCAAATCTTTTTGTTTAGATTCGATTCTTTTCTTCTTTTCGATTCGATTCGATTCTATTTGATCTATTTGGATTCGATTTGATTCGATTGTTTTCGTTTCGATTCGATTCTTTTCGTTCGATTTTTTTTGATCGATTCCATTCTTTTCAATTCGATCGATTCGATTCTTTTCAATTCGATCAATTCGATTCTTTTCAATCCTATTCTATTCGAATCGATTGTTTTCTATTTGAATCGGTTCGATTCTTTTTAATTCGATTCGACTTGATTCATTTCGATTCGAATCTATTCGATTCTTTTTTAATCGATTCAATTCTAATCGATTTTTTCAATTCGATTCTATTCGATTCGATTCAATTCTTTTCTATTCTATTAGATTCGCTTCTTTTCATTTCTATTCGATTCTTATAGATTCAATTCGATTCTAATCGATTAGTTTCTTTTTGATCGATTCGATTCTTTTCAAATCGATTCGATTCTTTTCCATTCGATCTGATTTGATTCGTTTCGATTCTTTTCGATTCGATTCTTTTCGATTCATCGATTCGATTCTTTTCGATTCCATTAAACCTGATTCGATTCTTTTCGATTCGATTCGATTCGATTCTTTTCGATTCGATTTCTTTCGATTCGATTCTTTTCAATTCGATTGAATTTGATTCTTTTCGATTTGATTAGATTCGTTTCTTTTCGATTCTATTTATTTTGATTGTTTTCGATTCGATTCAACTCGATTCAATTCTTTTCTATTCGATTTGATTCGATTGTTTAGATTCGATTCTTTTCGATTCGATTCGATTCTTTTCGATTCTTTTGATTTCGATTAGATTCTTTTCCATTTGATTCGACTCGATTCGATTTAACTCGATTCGATTGTTTTCAATTTGGTACAATTCTTTTCTATTCTATTCAATTCGATTCGATACGTTTAGATTCTTTTCCATTCGATTCGAAAAGATTATTCTTTTCGATTCGATTCAATTCGATTCTTTTCTATTCGAATCGATTCTTTTTGTTTCGTTCGATTCTATCGATTCAATTCTTTGCGATTCGAATCTATTCTTTTCATTCATTTCTATTTGATTTGATTCTTTTAGTTTCATTTTTTTAATATATTTTTTTATTTATTATGACAGTCACAGAGAGAGAGAGAGAGGCAGAGACACAGGCAGAGGGAGAAGTAGGCTCCATGCACCGGGAGCCTGATGTGGGATTCGATCCCGGGTCTCCAGGATCACGCCCTGGGCCAAAGGCAGGCGCCAAACCGCTGCACCACCCAGGGATCCCGATTCTTTTAGTTTCAAATCAATTCGATTCTTTTCGATCAATTAGATTCGATTTGATATTTTTGATTCGATTCTTTTCGATTTGACTCTATTAGATTCAATTCGATTCTTTTCCGTTCAATTCCATTTGATTCGATTCAATTCTTTTTGATTCTATTCAATTCTATTCAATTCGATTCTTTATGATTCAATTCGATTCTTTTTGATTCAATTTGATTCGATTCGATTTGATTCTTTTCATTTCGATTTGATTCGATTCGATCCTTTTTGATTCAATTATTTTCGATTCATTTCGATTCTATTATTTTCCTTTCGATTCGATAGTTTCATTAATTTCTTAACGATTATTTTCTTTTGGATTCGAATTCCGTTCTTTTCGAATCAATTCGAGTCAATTTGATTCTTTTCGAATCGATTTAATTCTTTTTGATCGATTCGATTTGATTGGATTCGATTATTTTCACTTGCATTCAGTTCGATTCTTTTGAATCGGTACGATTCGATTTGATATTTTTCTATTCAAATTGATTAGATTTGATTCTTTTTGATTCGATTTGATTCGATTCAATACTTTTCTATTAGATCTGATTTACATCTTTTAGATTCGATTCTTTTCGATACGATTCCTTTCTTTTCAAATCAATTCAATTAGATTCAATTCGATTCACTCAATTCTTTTTGTTTCCATTTGATTCGAGTCTTTTGATTCGATGCAATTCGATTCAATTTTTTCGATATAATTCTTTTGTATTTGATTCGATTCAAATTGATTGGATTTTTTTCTTTTTGATTCTATTCGATTCGATTTTTTTGGATTTGATTCTTTTCTATTCGAACCTATTCGATTCACATCGATACTTTTCCATTTGATTCGATTTGATTTGATTCTTTTCGATTCGATCCTTTTCAATTCAATTCTTTTCGATTTATTTCGATTTAATTCGATTTTTTCGATTCGATTCAATTATTGTTTCGATTCGATTGTTTTCGATTTGTTTCTTTTCTATAGTTTTCGATACGAATTCCTTTCTTTCCTAATCGATTCAAGTCAATTCGATTCTTTTTGATTTGATTTGATTTGATTCGATTCTTTTCGATTTGATTCCATTTGATTCAATTCGATTCTTTTCAATTCTATTTGATTCCATTCGATTCTTTTATATTAAAATCTATTCTTTTTGATTCAATTCGATTCGATTCTTATGGATTCGAATCGATTCAATTTTTTCATTTCAATTCGATTCGATTCTTTTTGATTCTGTACGATTCGATTCATTTCATTCGATGAGATTCAATTCCTTCCGATTCGATTAGATTCGATTCTTTTTGATTATTTTCAATTCGATTCGATTTGATTCTTTTCTATTTGATTCGATTCAATAATTTTCTATTCGATTCAATTTAATTCTTTGAGATTCGATTCTTTTCGATTCATTCTTTCTATTTGAATCGATTTGATTCGATTCTTTTGATTCAAGTTGATTCGATTCATTCGATTCTTTTTGCTTCCATTCGATTCGATTCTATTGATTCGATGCGATTCGATTCTATTTTTCGGTACAATTCTTTTGGATTCGATTTGATTCAAATCGATTGGATTCTTTTCTATTTGATTCGATTCGATTCGATTTTTTTCGATTTGATTCTTTTTTATTCGAATCGATTCGATTCAAAGGGATACTTTTCCATTTGATTCCATTCAATTCGATTCGATTCTTTTCGATTGTATTCGATTTGATTCGATTCTTTTCGATTCCATTCGATTAATATGATTCGATTTGATTCTATTCAATTATTTTCATTTCAATTCGATTCGATTCTTTTGATTTGATGCGATTAGATTCGATTTTTTTTCGATTCAATTCTTTTTGATTCGATCCTTTTCGATTCTATTCTTTTCGATTCTATTTGATTCTTTTTTATTCTATTTGATTCTTTTCGATTCGATTCGATTCTTTTCAATTTGTTGATTCGATCCTTTTCAATTCTATTCTTTTCAATTATTTGATTTGTTTCGATTATGTTCAATTTGATTCGATTTGATTCCTTTTGATTTGATTTGATTCTTTTCAATTCGATTCAATTTGATCTTTTGCTATTTGATTCGACTTGATTTTTTTCGTTTCGATTCGATTCGATTTTTTTCGTTTCGATTCGATAGTTGTCGATTCGTTTCTTTTCGATTCTGTTCGAATCGATTATTTTCGATTCGATTCGATTCGATTAAAATATTTCTATTCGACTCTTTGATTCGAATTCCTTTCTTTTCAACAGAATTCGATTTGATTCAATTCTTTTTGATTCGATTCGATTCCTTTCACTTCCTTTCGATTCTTTTGATTCAGTGTGATTTGATTCGATTATTTTCGGTTTGATTCGATTCATTTTGATTCGGTTAGTTTCGATTCGATTATTTTCGACTCGATTCGTTTCATTTCGATTCGAATCGATTTTTTTGCGATTCGATTTTTTTCATTTCGATTCGATTCGATTTTTTTCGTTTCCATTCAATAGTTTTCGATTCGTTTCTTTCGATACTATTCGATTCGATTCTTTTTTATTTGATTCAATTTGAATCTATTAGAGTCTTTTCGATTTGAATTCCTTTCTTTTCAAACGTTTAGATTCGATTAGATTCTTTTCGATTCGATTTGATTCTTTTCACTTCCATTCGATTCTTTTGATTCGGGGCTATTCAATTTGATTTTTTTCGATTCGATTCAATTCTTTTTGATTTGAGTCTTTTCGATTCGAATATCTTTCTTTTCGAATTCTTTCGATTCGATTATTTTCGATTTGATTCATTTCGATTCAATTCGATAAGATTATTTTCGATTCGTTTTGATTAGATTTGATTTGATTCGCTTCAATTCGATTTGATTAATTTCTATTTGATTAGATTCGATTCGATTTGTTTCGATTCGTTTTGGTTCGATTTTTTTCGATTCTTTTCGATTTAATTTCGATTCGACTGTATTCGTTTCGATTAGATTTTTCTCAATACGATTTGATTCTTCTTTATTTGATTTGTTTCTATTCTTTTCGATTTGATACAATTTAATTCTTTTCGATTCGATTTGATTCTTTTCAATTCGATTCAATTTGATCTTTTGCGATTCAATTCAATTCAATTCGATTTTTCCGTTTTGATTCCATTCGATTCGAATCTTTTTATTCGAGTCTTCTCGATTTGAATTCCTTTCTTTTCAAAACGATTCGATTCGATTTTCTTCAATTTGATTCGATTCTCTTCAATTCAATTTGATTCAATTTGATTCTTTTCACTTCCATTCAATTCGATTTTTTCATTCGCTGTGATTCGATTCCATACTTTTCTATTCGATTCAATTCGATTATTTTCGACTCGACTCTTTTTTATTCGAATTTCTTTTCGAATCGAATCAATTGAATTATTTTTGATTCGATTCGTTTTGATTCAGTTCGATTCAATTATTTTCGATTCGATTCATTTCGATTAGATACAATTCGATTCGAATATTTTCTTTTTTTTCGATTCGAATATTTTCGATTTTCGATTCCATTCATTTCGTTTCGATTATTTTCGATTCGATTGGATTCGATCGATTTGATTCGATTATTTTAGAATAGATTCGTTTCAATTTGATTAATTTGGATTCGATTAGTTTTGATTATTTTCGATTCGCTTCATTTAGATTCGATTATTTTCTATTCGATTCATTTCAATTCAATTCGATTTGAGTATTTTTGAATTGATTCGATTCATTCGATTCGATTCGATTATTTTTCATTCGATTCGATTCGAATCAATTAATTTTGATTCGATTCGATTATTTTCATTCGTTTCGATTCAATTCGAATTGATTTGATTCAATTCTTTTGGATTCGATTATTTTCGATTCTTCTTAATATTTTTTAAATTTATGATAGTCACAGAGAGAGAGAGAGGCAGAGACATAGGCAGAGGGAGAAGCAGGCTCCATGCACCGGGAGCCCAACGTTGGATTCGATCTCGGGTATCCAGGATCATGCCCTGGGCCAAAGGCAGGTGCCAAACCAATGCGCCACACAGGGATCCCCATCGATTCTTCTTTATTCGATTTGATTCAATTCTTTTTGATTCGATTCAATTTGATTCTTTTCGATTCGATTCTTTTCGATTCAATTCGACTCGATTCGATTTTTTTCAATTCGATTCCTCTTTATTTGATTCGTTTCGATTCTTTCGATTGAATTTGATTCGATTCATTTCAAATTGATTCTTTTTGATTCGATTCGATTCGGTTCTTTTTTCTATTCAATTCGATTTGATTTTTTCATTTCGATTCGATATTTTTCGATTCTTTTCGATTCTATTCGATTCGATTCTTTTCGATTTGATTCGATGCTATTTGATTCTTTTTTTTAAAGATTTTTTAAAATTTTTATTTATTTATGATATTCACACAGAGAGAAAGAGAGGCAGAGACACCGGGAGAGGGAGAACAGGCTCCACGCACCGGGAGCCCGATGTGGGATTCGATCCCCAGTCTCCAGGATCCCGTCCTGGGCCAAAGGCAGGCGCTAAACCGCTGCGCCAGCCAAGGATCCCTTTTCGATTCTTTTTGATTCAATTTCGATTTGATACATTTAGATTCGATTAATTTCGATTTGATTCGATTTGATTCGATTTTTTTGCGATTCGATTAGTTTCGATTCTATTATTTTCTATTCGATTCATTTCGATTCGATTATTTTCGATAAGATTCGTTTTGATTCGATTATTTTCAATTTGATTCGTTTTGATTCAATTCGATTCGATTAATTTCTATTCGATTCAATTCGATTCGATTCAATTTTCGATTCAATTCGTTTCGGTTTATTATTTTCGATTCGATTCTTTTCGATTCAATTCAATTATTTTCGAGTGACTATTTTCGAGTTGATTGGATTCATTTCATTTCAATTAATTTCGATTCAATTATTTTCGATTCAATTCATTTCGATTCATGTCAATTCAATTATTTTCGATTCGAAATGTTTCGAATCGATTACATTCGATTTGATTCATTTTGATTCAATTCGATTCGATTATTTTCTATTCAATTCAATTCGAATCGTTTCGATAATTTTCGATTAGATTCATTTTGATTCGATTCGATTAATATCGATTCGATTCGATTATTTTCTATTCGATTCATTTCGAGTTGATTATTTTTGATTCGCTTCGATTTAATTTTGATTTGATAATTTTTGATTCGATTCGATTCAATTCGATTTGATTATTTTCATTTCGATTTGTTTCGATTCGATTATTTTCGATTCGATTTATTTCGATTCATTTCGATTCGATTCAATTAATTTCGATTCGGTTCGATTCGATTATTTTCAATTCGATTCATTTCAATTCGATTATTTTCTATTCGATTCACTTCGATTCGATTATTTTCGATTCGATTCGTTTCAATTCGATTCTATTTCATTCTTTTCGAATCAATTCGATTCTTTTCGATTCGATTCTTTTCGATTAGATTTGATTCGATTTTTTCAACTCGATTCTATTCTTTTCAATTCGATTCTATTTTTTTCTATTCGATTCGATTCTTCTTGATTCTTTTCGATTTCTTTCAATTCGATTCGATTCTTTTCAATTATTTTCAATTTGATTCGATTCGATTCGACTTTTTCAATTCGATTCGATTCGATTCATTTTTATGAAATCGATTCGATTCTTTTTGATCGACCACTTCGATTTGATTTGATTCTTTTTGAATTGATTCGATTCGATTCTTTTCGATTTGAGAAATTTCGATTCGATTCGATTCTTTCCGGTCGACTCTTTTCGATTCCATACGATTTGTTTCGATTCGATTCCATCGATTCGATTCTGTTTGATTCGATCAAAACGATTTGATTCTTCGATACTTTTCGATTCGATTCGATTAGGTTCGATTTGATTCGATTCGTTTTGTTTTTTTGATTCGATTCGATTCTTTTCGATCGACTCATCGATTCCATTCGATTCTTTTCTATTTGATTCTTTTCCATTCTTTTCTATTTCAGTCTTTTTGATTTGATTCGTTTCTTTTCGATCGACTCTTTTTGATGCGACTCGATTTTTTCGATTCTTTTGAATCAATTTTGATTCGATTCTTTCCGATTCGATTTGATTCGATTTGACTTTTTGCGATTCTATTCGATTCAATTCGATTTTTTTTGTTTCAATTCGATTTGATATTTTTGTCTTGATTCGATATATTTCTATTCATTTCTTTTTGATTCTATTTGATTCGATTCTTTTCGATTCAATTAGATTCGCTTCAAATCTTTCTATTCGAGTCTTCGATTCGAAGTCCTTTCTTTTCTAAACGATTCGATTTGATTCGATTCTTTTCAATTCGATTCAATTCCTTTCACTTCCATTCGATTCTTTTGATTCGTTGGGATTCCATTTGATTTTTTTTGATTCGATTCGATTCATTTGGATTCGTGTTTTCTATTTGAATTTCTTTCTTTTCGAATTCTTTTGATTCAATTATTTTCGATTCGATTTGTTTAGATTCAATTCGATTCGATTATTTTCGATTCAATTCAATTTGATTCGATTTTTTTGATTCGATTCGATTAATTTCTATTCAATTCGATTCGTTTCGATTATTTTGATTCGATTCATTTCGTTTCGATTATTTTCGTTTGGATTCGGTTCATTTTGATTCGAATAGTTTCGATTCGATTATTTTCGTTTCGATTCGGTTCATTTTGATTCTAATAGTTTCAATTCAATTATTTTCGATTCGATTAGTTTCAATTTGATACGATTTAATTATTTTTGATTTGATTTGTTTTGATTCAATTATATACGATTCAATTCATTTCAATTTGATTCGATTCGATTCGAATTGATTTGATTATTTTCGATTCGATTCGTTTTGATTAGATTCGATTAGATTTGAGTAATTTCGATTCTATTCGATTTGATTATTTTTGATTCGTTTCATTTCGATTCGATTATTTTCTATTCGATTCGTTTCAATTCGATTTGTTTCGATTATTTTTGATTCGATTTGATTCGATTTAATTCGATTATTTTCGATTCGATAAGTTTTGATTCGATTATTTTCGATTCATTTAGGTTCGTTTCGATTATTTTCGATTCGATTTCTTTCATTCGATGATTTTCATTTCGATTCGTTTTTATACAATTCGATTCGATTAGTTTCGATTCCATTTGGTTCGTTTAATTTCGAATCCATTTAATACTATTACTTTCGATTCGATTCGTTTCGATTCGATTCGAATCGATTATTTTTTATTTTATTCGATTCGATTCAAATAGATTATTTTCGATTCGATTCTATTTTCATTCGATCCGATACAATTCGAATCTATTCGATTCAATTCTGTTCAATTCGATTCTTTTCGATTCGATTCGATTCCTTTCAATTCGATTCTTTTCGATTCAATTCGATTGGATTTTTTTTATTTGATTCGATTTGATTCTTTTGATTCGAATCGATTTTTTTATTCGATTCTTCTTTATTTGATTTGTTTCGATTCTTTTCGATTGGATTTGTTTCGATTCTTTATGAATCTATTCGATTCTTTTCGATTCGATTCAATTCGATCTTTTTTGATTCGATTCTATATTTTTCGATTCGATTTGATTCGATTTTTTGGATTCGATTCGATTCAATATTTTTCATTTCGATTCGAAAGTTTTCAATTTGTTTCTTTTCGATTCTATTCGATTTGATTCTTTTCGATTCGATACTATTCTTTTCCATTCTTTTTGTTTCAATTTCGATTCAATTCTTTTCAATTCGATTTGATCTGATTTGATTATTTTCTATTCAATTCTATTCGATTCATTTGGACTTTTTCGATATGATTCGATTCTTCTTTATTTGATTTGTTTCTATTCTTTTCGATTCGATTAAATTTGATTCTTTTCGATTCAATTCAATTCTTTCAATTCAATTCGATTCGATTTTTTGCGATTCGATTCAATTCGTTTTTTTGTTTCGATTCCATTCAATTTTTTTCATTTCGATTCGATAGGTTTTGATTCGTTTCTTTTCGATACTATTCGATTCGATTCTTTTCGATTCAATTCGTTTCGAATCTTTCTATTAGAGTCTTTTCGATTTGAATTCCCTTCTTTTCAAAACGATTCGATTCGATTCTTTTCGATTCGATTTGATTCTTTTCACTTCCATTCGATTCTTTTGATTCGGTGTGATTCGATTTCATTTTTTTCGATTCGATTCGATTCTTTTCTATTTGAATCTTTTCGATTCAAATATCTTTCTTTCCGAATCCTTTCGTTTCGATTATTTTCGATTCGATTCATTTCGATTCAATTCGATTAGATTATTTTCTATTCGATTGTATTTGATTCGATTTGCTTCGATTCAATTTGATTAATTTCTATTCAATTCGATTCGATTCGATTTGTTTCGATTAGTTTTGTTTTGATACTTTTCGATTTAATTTCGATTCGACTGTATTCGATTCGATTCGATTTTTCTCGATACGATTTGATTCTTCTTTATTTGATTTGTTTCTATTCTTTTCGTTTCGATTATTTTTTATTCTTTTCGATTCGATTTGATTCTTTCCGTTTCGATTCGATTAGATATTTTGCAATTCAATTCGATTATTTTCGTTTCGATTCGATTTTTTTTCGTTTTGATTCTATTCGATTCAAATCTTTTTATTCGAGTTTTCGATTTGAATTCCTTTCTTTTCAAAACGATTCCATTCGATTCTCTTCAATTCGATTCGATTCGCTTATTTTCGATTCAATTCGATTTGATTCTTTTCACTTCCATTAGATTTGATTCTTTTGATTCGATGCAATTGGATTCAATTTTTTTCGATTCGATTCAATTCGATTCTTTTTGATTCGAGTATTTTTTATTCGAATTTCTTTCTTTTTGAATCGATTCAATTCGATTATTTTTTATTCGATTCGTTTCGATTCAATTCGATTCGATTATTTTCGATTCGATTCGATTCAATTTGATTTGTTTTGATTCAATTCGAATCGGTTATTTTCAATTCGATTCGATTTGATTATTTTCTATTAGATTTGTTTTGATTCGATTCTTTTCGATTCGATACTTTCGATTGGATTCTTTTCAATTCGATTTGATTCGATTCGAATAATATCTATTCAATTCGATTCAATTTTTTTGATTCTATTATTTTCGATTCAATATCTTTCAATTGGATTCGATTTGATTATTTTTTATTCGATTTCATTCGATTCAATTTGATTTGATTCGATTATTCTCTATTCGATTCCTTTCGATTCGATTTTTTCTATTTGATTCGTTTCGATTCAAGTTGATTCATTCCATATCTATTCAATTCGATTCGATTAATATCGATTAGATTTGATTCGAATATCCAATTCGATTCGATTTGATTCGATTACTTTCGACTCGATTCGTTTTGATTCGATTCGATTCGATTATTTTCGATTCGATTCTATTCGTTTCGAATTGATTATTTTCAATTCAATTTGATACTTTTCATTTGATTCGATTGAATTCGAATCTATTCGATTCAATTCTTTTCGATTTGATTATGTATGTTCCGATTCGGTTCGATTCTTTTCAATTCGATTCTTTTAGATTCAATCCGATTCAATTCTTTTCAATTCGATAAGATTTGATTCTTTTCGATTTGATACGATTTTTTTCTATTTGAATCTTCTTTATTTCATTTGTTTCGATTCTTTTCGATTCGATTTGTTTCGATTCTTTCCAAATCAATTCAATTCTTTTCGATTCGATTACTTTCGATTCGTTTCCATTCTATTCGATTCGATTATTTTCAATTGTTTCGGTCGAATCAAGAAGAATCCAATCCAATCAAATCGAAAACAATCAAAACAAATCGAATCAATAAGAATCGACACAAAATGATAAAAATCGATCGAATTGTAAAGAATCGAATCGAATAGAAAGAAGTGAATACAAAAGAAATGAGTCGAAACAAATCGAAAATAATCGAATTTAAAAGAATCGAATGGAATAGATTTGAATCGAATCTAATCGAATCGAAAATAATCGAATGAAATCGAAACGAAAAGAATGGAATCGAATCGAAAGAATCGAATCGAATCGAAAAGAATCGATTTGCATCAAAAAGAATCGAATCAAATCGAAAAACTTGAATCAAATGGAATCGCATTGACAAGAATTGAATCAAATTGAAAAGATCGAATCGAATTGAAAAGTACCGAATCGAAATGAATTGGATCAAATAAAATTGAATAGAATCAAATCGAATTGAAAAGAATCAAATGGAAAAGAATCAAATCGAATGAAACGAATCGAAAATAATCCAATCGAATTGAATCCAATGGAAAATAATCGAATTGAATCCAAATGAAACAAATCGAATTGAAAATGATCGAATCGAATCGGAATTAATGAAATCGAATCGAATCGAGTCGAAAATAGTCGAAAGCAAAATAATCGAATCGAAATTAATCGAATCTAATCGAATTGAACATAATCGAATCGAATCGAATCGAAACAAATCGAAAATAATCGAGTCGAAGTGAATCAAAACGAAAATATTCGAAACCAATTTAATCAAAGCGAATCGAATCGATAATAATCGAATCAACTCAAATCAAAACGAATCGATTCGAAAATACTCTAATCGAAACGAATCGAATCGAAAATAAACGAATCGATTAGAATCAAAACCAATCTAATCGAAAAAAATTATCGATTCGAATTGAATCAAATTGAATCGAAATTAATTGAATCGAATAAAACGAATCGAATCGAATCGAATCGAAAATAATCGAATCGAATTGAAAATAATCAAATAGAAAATAATCGAATCGAAATGAATCGAATAGAAAATAATCGAATCGAATCAAATCGAATCGAATAGGAATTAATCGAATCGAATAGAATAGAATTGAATCGAAAATAATCGATTCGAATTGAATCGAATCGAATCAAATGGAAAATAATCGAATC
This sequence comes from Chrysocyon brachyurus, assembly GCA_028533335.1. NCBI lineage: Eukaryota > Metazoa > Chordata > Mammalia > Carnivora > Canidae > Chrysocyon > Chrysocyon brachyurus. The sequence continues at coordinate 25,729,436 of CM052494.1, read as the reverse complement.
AAATCAATTCAAAAGAAAGAAATTAAAAAAGACTCAAATCGAAAAGAATCAAATCGAATCGAATCGAAAAAAATAGAATCGAATCACACCGAATTTAAAGAATCCAATAGAATGGAAGTGAAAAGAATCGAATCGAAAAGAATTGAATTGTTTTGAAAAGAAAGGAATTCGAATCGAATAGAATCTAATAGATTAGAATCAAATCGAAAAGAATCGAATCGAATAAAATCGAAAAGAAATGAATGGAAAACTATGGAATCGAAAAAAAATCAAATCGAATTGACACGAAAAAAATCGAATCGAATAGAATCGAATCGCAAAAACTTGAATCGATTCAAATCAAATCGAAAAGTATCGAAATGATTTGAAAAGTATCGAATCGATTCAAAAATAATCAAATTGATCGAATCGAAAGAATAGATTCAAATCATATAAAAGAGAATCGAATCGTATCGAAAAGAATCAAATCGAATCGAAAAGAATAGAATCGAATCGAAAAAATAGAATCGAAATTAAATCGAAAAGAATCTAATTCAATTGAATCAAATAGAAAAGAATCGAATCGAATAGAATAGAAGCGAAACGAATCGACAACTATCGAATTCAAATGAAAAAATCGAATCGAATCCAATTGAAAAGAATAGAATCGATTTGAAAAAGATCTAATTGAATCGAATCGAATAAAAAAGAATCAATTCGAAATGAATAGAATCAAATTGAATCGAAAAGAATCGAAAAGAATCAAATAAAGAAGAATCGAAAGAAAAAAATTGAATCGAATCGAATTGAATCGAAAAGAATCGAATTGAAAAGAATTGAATCGAATCGAATCGAAACGAAAATAATCGAATCCAAAAGAAATGAATCGAAACGATCGAATTGAATCGAATCAAATGAAAAAAAATCGAATCGAATAGAAAATTGATTCGAATCGAATCGAATTGAAAATACTCTAATCAAATCGAATTGAAACGAATCAAATTGAAAGTAATTGAATGTAAATGAATCGAATCGAAAATAATCCAATTAAAACGAATCTAATCGATAATAATTGAATCGAATCGAAACGAATCGAATTGAAAATAATCGAATCGAAACAAATCGAATTGAAAATAATCGAATCAAAATGAATCTAATCGATAATAATTGAATCGAATCAAAACGAATCGAAAAAAATAATCGAATCGAAACGAATCAAATTGAAAATAATCGAATCCAAACTAATCGAATTGAAAATAATTGAATCGAATTGAATCGAATACAAATTAATTGAATCAAATCAAAACGAATTGAAATAAATCGAATCGAATCGAAAATAATCAAATCGAATCAAATCGATATTAATCGAATCGAATCGAATCGAATCGAAACCTATTGAATCGAAAATATTCGAGTCGAATCGAATCGAATCAAAAACAATCGAATCAAATTGAATCGAAATGAATCAAATTGAAAATAATCGAATCGAATCGAGTCAAAAGTATTCAAATCGAATCAAATCGAATCGAAAAGAATCGTATCGTATCAAATTAAATTGAATCTAATAAATAAGAATCAATTCGAATCGAAAAGAACCGAATAAAATCGAAAAGAATCGAATCAAAAAGAATTGAATCGAATTGAATCAAATCGAATTGAAAAGCATCGAATGAAATCGAAAAGAATCGATTCGAATAGAAAAGAATCAAATCGAATCAAAAACAATTGAATCAAACCGAAAAAAGTCAAATCCAATCGAATCTAAAAGATTACAATCGAATCGAAAAGATTCAATCCAAAATAATCGAACTGAACAGTCGAATCGGAAAAGAAAAATCGATTCGAGTGAGGTGAGGCTCAGGTGTGGAACAGAGTAACCAGGACCCATGATGCCCAGGTGAGGACCAGAGTCACCAGATCTGGGTGAGGCCCAGATAGGATCAGAGTCACCAGTTCCAGGTGAGGCCAAGAAGGAGTCCACAGCAATCAGGTCCAGGTGGGGAACAAAGTCACCAGGACTGGGTCAGGCCCAGATGGGGACCAGATTCATCAGGTCCAGGTGAGGCCCAGGTGGTGACCAGAGTCACCGGGTCTGGGTGAGGACAAGGTAAGGACCAGATTCACCTGGTCCAACTGAGGCCCACGTGGGGACCTGAGTCACCAGGTATGGGTGAGGCCCAGGTGGCAACGCCACTCACCAGGTCCAGGTGAGGCCAACCTGCAGGCCAGAATCACCAGAACCAGGTGAGGCCCTGGTGCGGACTGGGGTCACCAGGTAAATGTGAGGCTAGACGGACACCACAGTCACCAGGTCCAAGTGTGGTTCATGTGGGAACGAAAGTCACCAGGTCCAGGTGAGACCAAGGTAGGGACCACAGTGACCAATTCCAGAGTGAGAGCTAGGTGGGGAACACAGAGTCATCAGGGCCAGGTGAGGTCAAAGTGCAGATCAAAGTTATCAGGTCCAGGTGAGTCCCAGGTGGGAAACAGAGTAACCATGTCCCATTGAGTAACAAGGTCCAGACAAGGCCTAAGTGAGGAGTAGATTCACCAGGTCCTTTTCAGGCCCAGTTGAGGACCAGAGTCCCCAGCTCTGGGTGAGGCCCAGAGGGGGAACAGAGTCACCGGTCCCAGTGATATCCAGGTGGGGACCAGAGTCACAACATCAGGGTGAGGCCCAGAGGGGGACGAGAGTGACTAGGTCCAAGTGAGGCCCAGATGTGGAACTGAGTAACCAGGTCGCATGATGCACATTTGAGGACCAGATTCACCAGGTCCAGGTGAGGTCCCTGTGGGAACCAGTCACCTTTTCCAGGTGAGGCCCAGGTGGGACCACAGTCACCAAGTCAGGGTGAGGTCCAGAGGGTGAACAGAGTCACCAGCTCCAGGTAAGGCCCAGGTATGGAAGAGAGTAACCAGGTGCCACTAATGCCCAGGTAAGGACCAGAGTCACCAGGACCAGGTGAGGCCCAAATATGGATCAGAGTCATTTTGTTCCAGGTGAGGCCAGAAGGAGACCACAGGAACCCGGTCCAAGAGAGACCCATATGGGAACCAGAGACACCAGATCCAGGTGAGGTCCACGTGACGACCACAGTCACAAGGTCCAGGTGTGGCCCAGGTGGTAACAAGATTCACCAAGTCCAGGTGAGACCGAGGTGGTGACCAGAGTCACCAGGTCCAGGTGAGGACCAGGTAAGGACCAGATTCACCAGATCCAAG
>CM052494.1:25706094-25725735 GCA_028533335.1 Chrysocyon brachyurus | reverse complement strand
CATAGGCAGAGGGAGAAGCAGACTCCATGCACTGGGAGCCCGATGTGGGATTCGATCCCAGGTTTCCAGGATCGTGCCCTGTGCCAAAGGCAGGCACCAAACCGCTGCGCCACCCAGGGATCCCTCTTTGATCCACACTTTGGCCTCACCTGGCCCTGATGACTCTGGTCCCCCACCTAGGCCTCACTCTGGTCCTGGTGACTGTGGTCCCCACCTGGGTCTCACCAGGACCTGTTGACTCTCGTTCACAAATGAACTACTCCTGGACCTGGTGTCTGTGGTGTCCTTCTAGCCTCACATTTATCTGGTGAATCCGGTCCCTACCAGGGCCTCACCTGGATCGGTGACTCTGGCTTCCAGGTTGGCCTCACCTGGACCTGGTCATTGGGGTTGTCACCTGGGCCTCACCCATACCTGGTGACTCAGGTCCCAACGTGGGCCTCACTTGGACCTGGTGAATCTGGTCCTTACCTGGTCTTCACCTGGACTCGGTGCCTCTGGTCACCACCTGGGCCTCACCTGGACCTGGTGAATCAGGTCCCCATCTGGGCCTCACACAGGCCTGGTGTCTTTGTTCCCCAACTGGACTTGATTGCTGTGTACTTCTACTTGGCCTCACCTGGAACTGGTGACTCTGATCCTATCTGGGCCTCACCCAGATCTGGTGACTCTGGTCCTCACCTGGGCATCATTGGGACCTGCTTACTCTGTTCCACACCTGAGCCTCACCTCACTCGAATCGATTTGTTTCTTTCCGATTTGACAGTTCAATTATTTTGGATTTGAATCTTTTCGATTTTATTCTATTCTTTTAGATTCGATACGATTAGACTTTTTTGATTCGATTCGATTATTTTTGATTCGATTCGATATTTTCAATTTGATTCTTTTCTATTCGAATTGATGCTTTTCGATTTAATTCGATTGTTTCAATTCTATTTGATTCACTTCGATTCGATTCTTTTTGATTTGATTCTTTTCGATTTTATTTGATTCTTTTCAATTCGATTAGATTCTTTTTGATCTGATTCAATTTGATTTGATTCGATAGGATTCTTTTCGATTTGATTCGATTCGATTTGAATCTATTCGATTTGATTCTTTTCAATTCAGTTCTTTTCGATTTGATTCGATTCGGTTAATTTCGATTCGATTCGATTGGTTTATTTTCGATTCAATTCATTTCGATTCGATTATTTTTTATTCGACTCACTTCGATTCAATTCGATTCGATTATTTTCGATTTGATTCGATTCAATTATTTTCTATTCTATTTGATTCAATTTTCGATTCGATTCATTTTGATTCAATTTTTTTCGAATCAATTTGATTCGATTCAATTCAATTCGTTTGATTCAATTAGATTCAATTATCTTGATTCGATTAGATTCCATAATTTTAGGCTGATTTATTTCGATTCGATTCGTTTCGATTAGATTATTTTCGATTCGATTCGATTATTTTTCGATTCGATTCGTTTTGATTCGATTCGATTCGATTCCTTTTGATTCGATTCTTTTCGATTCGATTAGATTCTTTTCGATTCGATTCGATTCTTTTCATTTCGATTCTTTTCGAATCAATTCAATTCTTTTTGATTCAATTCGATTTGATTTTTTTCAATTGATTCAATTCTTTTCGATTTGATTCGATTCTTTTCAATTCGATTAGATTCGTTTCTTTTCAATTCGATTCGATTCAATTCGTTTCTTCTCGATTCTTTTCGATTCCTTTCAATTCGATATGATTCTTTTTGATTCTTTTCAAGTCGATTCGATTCGATTCATTGTTTTCAAATCGATTTGATTCGATTCGAATCGATTTGATTCTTTTCAATCGAACCCTTCGATTCGATTCGATTTTTTCACCTCAATTCGATTCTTGTCGCTTCGATTCGATTCTTTTCGAGTTTATTCGATTCTCTTTGAATTGATTCGATTTGATTCTTCTCATTTCCTTTCAATTAGATTCTATTCTTTTCTATTCTTTTCAATTCAATTCGAATCGATTCGTTTTTTTCAAATTGATTCGATTCTTTTTGATCGACCCCTTCGATTAGATTCTTTTCGATTTGATTTGATTCGATTCTTTTGGATTTGAGTCTTTTCGATTCGATTCTGTTCTTTTCGATCGACTCTTTTCGATTCCATTCGATTTGTTTTTATTCGATTCGATTCGAGTCCTTTCTATTCAATTCTTTTCGTTTCGATCGATACGATTCGAATCTTATCAATTTTTTTCAATTCAATTCGATTAGATTAGATTTTTTCCGATTCGATTCGATTCTTTTCGATAGACTCTTTTCGATTCTATTCGATAGTTTTCAATTCGTTTTGATTCAATTTGATTCGATTATCTTCAATTCGATTCAATTATTTTCGATCCTATTCATTTCTATTAGATTTGATTCGATTTCATTAATTTCAATTCGATTATTTCCGATTTGATTCATTTTGATTCGATTATTTTAGATTCGATTCGTTTTAATATGATTCGATTCGATTATTTTCGATCGATACGATTCTTTTTTCGATTCAATTCGATTCGATTTGTTTCATTTCGATTTGATAGTTTTCGATTCGTTTCTTTTTGATTTGATTCCATTCGATTCTTTTCGATTCGATTCAATTCTTTTCGATTTTTTTATTCTATTTCGATTCGATTCTTTTCGATTCGATTTTATTCGATTCGATTAATTTCGATTCGATTCGATTCGATTTGATTTTTTTCGATTCAATTGTTTCGATTCGATTATTTTCAATTCGATTCCTTTCCATTCAATTTGAATCAATCAATTTCTATTCGATTCGATTCGATTTGATTGAATTATTTTGGATTAGATTCATTTCGATTTATTATTTTTGATTCGAATCCTTTCGATTCCTTTCAATTATTTTCCATTTGATTCGTTTCAATTCGATTATTTTCGATTCGATTATTTCGATTCGATTCGATTAGTTTTAATTCGATTTGATTATATTCGATTCGATTATATTTGATTCGATTCGATTCGGTTAATTTTGATTCAATTCGATTCGATTATTTTCGATTCGATTCATTTCGATTTGATTATTTTTTATTCAATTCGCTTCAATTCGATTAGATTCGATTATTCTCGATTCGATCTGGTTTGATTATTTTCGATTCAATTTGATTCGATTATTTTCAATTCGATTCTTTTTGATTCGATTTTTTCGATTCGATTCAATTCAATTCGTTTGATTCAATTCGATTCGTTTAATTTTTATTCGATTATAATCCATAATTTTTGGCTGATTTCTTTCAATTCGATTTGATTCTTTTCGATTAGATTCGATTAGATTATTTTTGATTCAATTCGATTCGATTATTTTCTATTCTATTCTATTCAATTCGATTCCTTTTGATTTGATTCTTTTCGATTCGATTTGATTCTTTTCAATTCGATTCGATTGTTTTCGATTCGATTCGATTCTTTTCAGTTCGATTCTTTTCGAATCGATTCGATTCTTTTTGATATAATTCGATTCGTTTTTTCAACACTATTCAATTCTTTTCGATTCGATTCGATTCTTTTCTATTCAATTAGATTCGATTCTTTTCGCTTTGATTCGATTCAATTTGATTCTTCTCGATTCTTTTCGATTCCTTTCAATTTGATTCGATTCTTTTCGATTCTTTTCACGTCCATTCGATTCGATTCAATTCGTTTTTTTAAATCGATTAGATTCTTTTCGATTGACCCCTTCGATTCGATTTTTTCAACTCAATTTGATTCTTTTTGCTTCGATTCGATTCAATTCTTTCGATTCGATTCTTTCTATTCAATCAATACGATTTGATTCTTTTCGATTCTATCAATTCTATTCTATTGGATTGATTCGATTCTTTTCGAATCGATTCGATGCTGTTCAAATCATTTCTTTTCGATTTCATTCCATTCGATTCGATTTTTTCAATTCGATTCGATTCTTTATGATTCGATTCGATTTGATTCTTTTCGATTCAATTCAATTTGAATTGATTCGATTCAATTCGATTATTTTTGATTCGATTCAGTTTTTTTGAATGGATTCGATTCTTTTCGATCGACTCTTTTCTATTCGATTCAATTCTTTTCTATTCGATTCGATTTGATTCTTTTCGATTCGATTTTTTTCAATTCAATTCGATTCTTTTTGATTTGATGATTTTCGTTCGTCGATTCGATCCTTTTTAATTTGATTCTTTTCAATTCGATTCGATCCTTTTTGATTCCATTCTTTTCAATTCTATTTGATTCTTTTCAATTCAATTCGATTCTTTTCGTTCGATTCGATTCAATTAGAATCTATTCGATTCAATTCTTTTCGAATGGATTCTTTTCGATTCGATTCAATTATTTTCGATTCGATATTTTCATTCATCAATTTGATCCTTTTCAGTTCGATTCTTTTTCATTCGATTAGATTCTTTTCGATTCAATTCAATTCGATTCATTTTGATTCGATTCGATTCGATTTGAATTTTTGGACTCAATACGATTTTTTTATTCGATTCTTCATTTGATTTGTTTTGATTCTTTTCGATTCCATTTGTTTCGATTTTGTTCGATTGATTTGATTCTTTTTGATTCGATTCGATTCGTTCTTTTTCGATTCCATTCTTTACGATTCGATTCGATTAGATTTTTTTCGTTTCGATTCGATAGTTTTCGATTCGTTTCTTTTCGATTCTATTCGATTCGATTCTTTTCTTTTCTATTCGATTCGATTCGATTGTTTTCGATTCAATTTCGATTCTATTCTTTTCGATTCATTTCGAGTATTTTCGATTCGATTTGATTCGTTTTTTTCTATTCCATTCGATTCTTCTTTATTTGATTTGATTCTATTCTTTTTGGTTCGATTCGATTTGACTCTTTTCAAATCGATTCGATTTTTTTATTTGATTCTATTCGACTTTTTCAACTCAATTCTTTTCGATTCGATTCTTTTCGATTCAATTCGATTCATTAAGATCCAATTCGATTCGATTCATTTCGATTCGATTTGATTTTTTTCTATTCGATTCTTCTTTATTTGATTTGTTTCGATTCTTTTGATTCGATTTGATTCGATTTTTTTTCAATCGATTCGATTCTTTTGGATTCAATTTGATTATTTTTGATTCGATTCTTTTTGAATCGATATTTTTTATTCGATTCAATTCTTTTCATTTGATTCGATTCGATTCAATTCTTTTCGATTTGGTTATTTTCGATTCAATTCTATTCGATTTTTGTCTATTCGACTCTTCTTTATTTGATTCGTTTTGATTCTTTTCGATTCAATTAAATTCAATTCATTTCGAATTGATTCGATTCTTTTCTATTCGATTCGATTCGATTTTTCACCTCAATTCGATTCTTTTTGCTTTGATTCGATTCTTTTCGATTCGGTTCGATTCTTCTCTATTTGATTCTATTCGATTCGATTCTTCTCAATTCCTTTCAATTCGATTCCATTCTTTTCGATTCTTTCAATTCGATTTGATTCGATTTGATTCCTTTTTTCAAATTGATTCGATTCTTTTTGATTGACCCCTTTGATTCAATTCAATTCTTTTCGATTTGTTTTTTGTTTTTTTTTAATTTTTATTTATTTTTGATATTCACAGAGAGAGAGAGACAGAGGCAGAGACACAAACAGAGGGAGAAGCAGGCTACAAGCACCGGGAGCCTGACGTGGGATTCGATCCCGGGTCTCCAGGATCGAGCCCTGGGCCAAAGGCAGGAGCCAAACCCCTGCACCACCCAGGGATCCTGATTCTTTTCGATTTGATTTGATTCGATTCTTTTCGTTTGGAGTCTTTTCGATTCAATTTGATTCTTTTTGATTCCATTCGTTTTGTTTTGATTCGATTCGATTCCTTTCAATTAGATTCTTTTCGATTCTTTTCAATTCAATTCGATTAGATTCGATTTTTTTCGATTCAATTCGATTCGTTTTTTTGATTCGATTCAATTCTTTTCAATCTACTCATTGATTCCATTCGATTCTTTTCGATTTGATTCGTTTTGATTCTTTTTGGTGTGAGTCTTTTCAATTTAATTCGATGCTGTTGTTTCGACTCTTTTCAATTCGATTTGATTCATTTCGATTCGATTCGATTCTTTCTATTCGATTGATACGATTCGATTCTTTTTGATTCTATCGATTCGATTCTTTTCTATTTGATTCGATTCGATTCTTTTCGAATTGATTCGATGCTTTTCGATTCATTTCTTTTCGATTTCATTTGATTCGATTCGATTTTTTCAATTCGATTCGATTCTTTACGATTCGACTCGATTCGATTCATTTTGCTTCGATTCAATTTGAATCGATTCGATTCTTTTCGATTCGATTCGATTAGTTATGATTCGATTATTTTCGATTAGCTTTGATTCGATTTGATTATTTTCAATTCGATTTTTTTCTCTTCAATTCGTTTCGATTAGATTCAATTTGATTCTGTTAATTTCGATTCAATTCGATTCGATTATTTTTTATTCGATTTGTTTCGAATCTTTTCGTTTGATTCGATTCAATTTGAATCTATTCGATTCAATTCTTTTCGATTGGATTCGATTATTTTCGATTCATCGATTTGATCCTTTTCAATTTGTTTCTTTGGATTCGATTCGATACTTTTCTATTCGATTCTTTTCGATTCAATTCGATTCGAATAATTTCGATTCGATTTGATTTGATTTTTTCTATTTGATTCAATTTTCTTTTTTTTAACTTTTTTATTTATTTATGGTAGTCACAGAAAAAGAAAGAGAGGTTGAGACATAGGCAGAGGGAGAAGCAGGCTCCATGCACCGGGAACCCGACGTGGGATTCGATCCTGGGTCTCCAGGTTCGCGCCCTGGGCCAAAGGTAGGCGCCAAACCGCTGCGCCACTAAGGGATCCCCAATTCGATTGTTTTGGATTCGAATCTTCTTTATTTGATTTGTTTCGATTCTTTTCGATTCGATTTGATTCGATTTTTTTCGAATCGTTTTGATTCTTTTCATTCGATTCTTTTTCAATTCGATTCTATTCTTTTGATTCGATTAGATTCGATTTTTTTCATTTCGATTTGATAGTTTTCGATTCGTTTCTTTTCGATTCTATTCGATTCGATTCTTTTCTATTCGATTCGATTCGATTCGATTCTTTTCGATTCGATTTGATTCGATTCTTCTCGATACGATTTGTTTTTCTTTATTTGATTTCATTCTATTCTTTTCGATTCGAATGGATTTTTTTCAATTTGATGCGATTCTTTACGATTCGATTAGATTCTTTTAGATTCGATTCGATTTGAATCCATTCGATTCTTTAGATTCGATTCGATTCGATTATTTTCTATTCAATTCGATTTAATTTTTTCGAATGGATTCGATTCTTTTCGATCGATTCTGTTCTATTCGATTAGATTCTTTTCTATTCGATTCGATTTGATTCTTTTCGATTCGATTTTTTTCAATTTGATTGGATTCTTTTCCATGGACACTTTTCGATTCCATTTGTTTCAATTTTATTCGATTCGATTCCTTTCATTTCGATTCTTTCGATTCGATTCGATTCTTTTCGATTCAATTATTTTCGATTCATCGATTCGATCCTTTTCAATTTGATTCTTTTCGATTTGATTTGATCCTTTTTGATTCAATTCTTTTTGATTCAATTCAATTCTTTTCGATTCTATTGGATTCTTTTCAATTCGATTCGATTCTTTTCGATTGATTCGAATCTATTCGATTCAATTCTTTTGGAATCGATTTGATTCTTTTCGATTCCATTCCATTCTTTTCGATTCAATTCGAGTTGATTCATTTCGATTTGATCCTTTTCAATTAGATTCTTTTCCATTCGAATTGATTCTTTTTGATTTGACTCTTTTCGATTTAATTCGATTCGATTCATTTCGATTCGATTCATTTCTATTCGATTCGATTTGATTTTTTTGATTCGATTCTATTTTTTCGATTCGATTCGTCTTTATTTGATTTGTTTCAATTCATTTCGATTCGATTTGATTCGATTTTTTTCGAATCGATTTGCTTCTTTTCGTTTCGATTCAAGTCGATCTTTTTCGATTGTATAGTAATCGAATCAAATCAAATAGAAAATAATCGATTAGAATCGATTTGAAACGAAGAGAATCGATAAAATCGAATCTATTCGAATCGAATCAAATTGAAAATAATTGAACCGAATCGAATCTAAAATAATCAAATCAAATCGAATCGAAACGAATCGAATCAAAAATATTTGAATCGAAACGAATCGAATAGAAAGTAATAAAATCGAATCAAGTTGAAAAGAATCAATTCAAATCAATTCTAAATGAAGAGAATCGAAATAATCGAATCGATTTGAATCGAATCGAATCGAAAATAACCTAATTGAATCGAATCAACTCTAAAATAATCGAATCAAATCGAAACGAATTGAATCGAAAATAATCGAATCGTAACGAATCAAATAGGAAATAATGGAATCAAATCAAATTGAAAAGAATCTTATCTAATTGAAAATAATCAAATCGAATCAAAAAGAATCATATCAAATCGAATCATAAAGAATCGAATGGAATTGAATCGAAAAAATCGAATCGTATCGAAAAGAACCAAAGAGAATCCAAAAGAATCGAATCGAAAAGATTCGACTTGAATCAAGTAGAATCGAAAAGAATCGAATCGAATTGAAAAAACCGAATCGAATTGAATCGAAAAGAAATGAATCAATAAGAATAGAATTGAATCAACAAGAATCGAACGAATCAAATAGAAAGGAATCGAATCGAATCAAAAAGATTCGAATCAAATCGAATCGAATAAATAATAATCGAATCAAAACAAATCGAATCGAACCAAAAGGATAGAATAAAAAAGAATCCAATCGAAAAGAACTGAAATGAATATAATCAAGTCGAATTGCAAAGAATCGAATAAAATTGAATCGAAAAGAATCGAAGTGAATCGAAAATCCAATCGAATCGAAACAAAAGAATCAAATCTAGTAGACCGAAAAGAATCGAATCCAATTGAAAAAAAATCGATTTAAATTGAATCAAACCGAATGACATTGAATCCCATCGAAAAGAATAGAATCAAATCGAATAGAAAAGAATTGAAACAAATCGAAACAAAAAGAATTCAATTGAATCGATAAACTTCAAATTGAAAAGAATCAAATTGAATCAAATTGAAAAGAATCGAGCCAAATCGAAGGGGTCAATCGAAAAGAATCGAATCGATTTTAAAAAAACGAATCGAATTGAATCAAATTGGAAAGAATTGAATCGAAAAGAATCGAATCGATTTGAAAAGAATAGAATTGAAAAGAATCCAGTTGAAAAGAATAGAATCGAATCGAAAAGAATCCAATCGAAAAGAATTGAATCGAATTGAATCGAAAAGAATCGAATCGAAAATAAACGAATACAAAAGAATTGAATCGAAGAATCAAAAAGAATTGAATCGAAGAATCAAAAAGAATTGAATCGAAAAGAATCGAATAGAATCGAATCAAAAATAATCGAATCGAATCAAAACGAATCGCATTGAAAATAATCGAATTGAATCGAATCGAAAATAATCTAATCGAATCTAATCGAAACGAATCACATCTAAAATAATCGAATCAAATCGAAACAAATCGCCGAAAATAATCGAATCAAAATTAAATCGAAAAGAATCGAATTGAAAGAATCTAATCGAATAGATTCAAATTGAATCAAATCGAATCGAATCGAAAAGAACGAATCAAATCAAATGAAATATATTCAAAAAGAAAGGAATTCAAATCGAAAAGACGAGAATACAAACGAATCGAATCGAAAAGAATAGAATTGAATCGCAAAGAATTGAAAGGAATAGAAGCTAGTTGCCTCAAAAAGAATCGAATATACTGGTATCTATGGTATCTAAAAGAATCGAATCGAAAGGAATAGAAAAGAATCTAATGGAATCGAAATGAAAAGAATTGAATGGAATGGAATCGTAAAGAATCGAATCGAATGGAAAAAAATCGAATCGAATCGAATCGAATTGAAATGAATCAACCCGAATGGAATCGAATCCAAACGAAAAGAATCGAAACGATTCGAAAAGAATCAAATCGAATCGAAAAGAATCGAAAGAAATTGAACCAAAAAGAATCGAATCAAATGGAATCGAAAAGATTTGAATCGAATCGAAAAGAATCAAATCGAAAGAATCGAATCAAATCAAATCGAAAAGAATCAAATTGAAAAGAATAGAATCGAAGAGATTCGAATCGAATCAAAAAGAATCGAATCAAATCGAATCGAAAAGAACAGAATCGAATCAAAACAAAAGGAATAGAATCGAATCAAATCAAAAATTTTCGAATTAGAGGGGATTCCTGGGTGGCACAGCGGTTTAGCGCCTGCCTTTGGCCCAGGGCGCGATCCTGGAGACCCGGGACCGAATCCCACATCGGGCTCCCAGTGCATGGAGCCTGCTTCTCCCTCTGCCTGTTTCTGCCTCTCTCTCTCTGTGTGGCTATCATAAATAAATAAAAATTTAAAAAAAAGAAAATTTTCGAATCAAAAAGAATGAATCTAATAGTTTCAAATTGAATCATGTCAAATGGAAAAGAATCGAATCGAATATAGGAATCGGAAAGAATCGAATCGATTGAATCGAAGAGAATCAAATCGAATGAAAAGAATTTAATTGAAAAGAATAAAATTGAATCGAATCGCATCAAAAGAATTAAATTGAATCGAATAAAAAAGAATCGAATCGAAAATATTCGAATCTAAAAGAATTGAATCGCATAGATTTGAATTGAATCTAATCAAATGAAAAGAATCGAATCGAATCGAAAAAAATTGAATCAAATCGAAATGAATCGAATTGAATCAAAAAGAATCGAATCGAAAAAAATCAAATCGAATCAAAAAGAATCGAAAGGAAATGGATCGAATCGATGAATCGAAAAGAATAGAATCAAAAAGAATAGAATGGAATCGAATCAAAAACAATAGAATTGAATCAAAAAGAATCGAATAAAATCCATCGAAATGAATCGAATCCAAATGGATCAAATCAAAAAGACTCAATTGAAAAGAATCGAATCGATTCGAAAAAAACGAATCGAATTGGATTGAATCAAATCGAAAATATTTGAATTGAATCGAATCGAATTGAATACAATCGAAAAGAAACTAATCAAATTGAAAAAAATCTAATGAAATCAAAAAGAATCAAATCAAACCGAATCAAATTGAATAGAAAAGAATCGAATTGAATCAAGTAGAATGGAATCGAAAAGAATCGAATCGAATTGAAAAAATCGAATCGAAGTAAATCGAAAAGAATTGAATCAAAAAATCGAATTGAATCAAAAAGAATTGAACCGAATCAAATACAAAAGTATCAAATCGAATCAAAAAGTTCGAATCGAATCGAATTGAATAAAAAACGAATCAAAACAAATCAAATCGAATGGAAAGTATTGAATAGAAAAGAATCCACTCGAAAAGAATTGAAATGAATAGAATCAAGTCGAATCGAAAAGAAGCGAATGCAATCGAATTGAAAAGAATCGAATAGAAGAGAACCGAAAAGAATCGAATCAAATCAAAACAAAAAGAATCGAATCGTATTGATCGAAAAGAATCAAATCGAATTGAAAAAAATTGATTTGAATCGAATCAAATTGAAATGAATCGAACTCATGGAATCGAATCCAATCAAAAAGAATCGAATAGAATCAATTTGAACCGAAAAGAATCAAATCGAATAAAAAAGTATCCAAAGAAATCCAATAGAAAAGAATCAAATCGAGTCAAAAAAATCGAATTGAATCAAAAAGAACAGAATCGAATCGAAAAGAATCGAATCTAATCGGATCGAAAAGAATCGCATTGAAAAGAATCTAATCGAATAGATTCAAATTGAATCGAATTGAATCAAAAAGAATCGAATCGAATTGAATCAAAAAGAATCGAATAAAAAAATACAATCGAATCGAAAACAATTGAATCGAATAGATTTGAATTGAATCGAATGAAAAGAATCGAATCGAATCAAAAAGAATTGAATCGAATCAAAAAGAATCGAATTGAATTGAAAAGAATCGAATCAAAAAAATCAAATCGAATCAAAAAGAATCAAATGGAAAAGGATCGAATTGACGAACCGAAAAGAATAGAATCGAATGGAATCGAATCAAAAACAATAGAATTGAATCGAAAAGAATCGAATCGAATCAAATCGAAACAAATTGAATCCAAATGAATCGAATCAAAAAGACTCGATCAAAAGAATCGAATTGAATAAAAAAAACGAATCGAATTGGATCGAATCGAATTGAAAATATTTGAATCGAATTGAATAGAATCGAAAAGAATCGAATAGAATTGAAAAGAATAGGATCGAATAAAAAAGAATCAAATCAACTCCAATTGAAAAGAATCGAATCGAATTGAATCGAAAGGAATCGAACTGAATCAAGTAGAATGGAATAGAAAATAATTGAACCGAATTGAATCGAAACGAATTGAATCAATAAGATTCGAATTGAATCGAAAAGAATCGAACTGAATCAGATACAAAAGAATCGAATCGAATAAAAAATAATCGAATCAAATCGAATGAAAAGAATCGAATCGGAAAGAATTGAATTCAATCGAAAAGAATCAAACTGAATCGAAAAGAATCGAATTGAAATACATCGAAGCGAATCGAAAAGGATCGAATTGACGAATCAAAAAGAAAGGAATCAAAAAGAATCGAATGGAATCCAAACCAAAACAATCCAATAGAATCGAAAAGAATCGAATGGAAAGGAATCGAAACAAATTGAAACGAATCAAACCCAATGATCGAATCAAAAAGAGTCAATCTGAAATAATCCAATCGATTCCAAAAAAAGAATCGAATAGAATTGAATCGAATCGAAAATAATTGAATCGAATCGAATGGAAATGAAAAGTATCAAATTGAATTGAAAAGAATGGAATCGAATCAAAAGAATCGAATCGATTCAAATCGAAAAGAATCAAATAGAATGGAATGGAAAAGATTCAAATCGAAAAAATTGAATCAAATCGAATTGATTCTATAAGAAAGGAATTCGAATCAAAAAGATTCGAATCGAAAGATTCGAATCAAATCGAATCTTAACAAAAAGAATCGAATCAAATAGAATCGAAAAGAATCAAATCGAATACAAAAGGAACGAAATGAATCGAATCGAATCAAAAATAATCGAATCGCAAAGAATGGAATCGAAAAGTTTCGAATCGAATCAAATTGAATCAAAAAGAATCAAATGGAAGCAAAAAGAATCGAATCCAATCAAAAAGATTCAACTCGAATCAAATCAAATAGAAAAGAATTGAATCGAATCGAATCGAAAAGAATCCAATCATATCGAATTGAATGGAAAATAATCGAATCGAAATGAATCGAATCGAATTGAAAAGAATCGAATCGAATCAATTTGAATCGAAAAGAATTGAATAGAATCAAATCGACGAGAATCGAATCTTATCAAAAAAATCGAATTGAATCGAAATGATTCGAATTGAATGGAAAAGAAATGTATCGAATTGAAAAGATTCGAATCGAATCAAATCGAAAAAATCGAATTGAAAAGAATCGGATCGAATAGATTCGAATTGAATCGAATAGAAAAGAATCGAATTGAATAAACTCAAATCGAAAAGAATCGAATCGAATCGAAAATAATCGAATCAAAAAGAATTGAATTGAATGGAATCAAATCGAAAAGGATCGAATCGAATGGAAAAGAATCGAATCAAATCGAATTGAATAGAAAAGAATCGAATCGAAACCAATCGAATTGAATAGAAACGAATCGAAAAGATTTTCATCGAATAGTTTCGAATCAAATTGAATCGAAAAGAATCGAAACAAAAAGAATCTAATCGAATCGAATCGAATTGAAAAGAATCGAATCAAAAAGAATCGAATCGAATAAAAAAGAATCGAATCGAAAAGAAACGAATCGAAAAGAATTGAATCGAATAGTTTCAAAACGAATCGAAACAAATACAAAAGAATCGAATTTAATTGTATCAAATCGAATCGAATCGAATCGAATCGATTGAATTGAAAAGAATCAAATCGAATCGAAAAGAATCGAATCGAAAAGAATCAAATCGATTCGAATCAAATCGAAAGGTATCGAATCGAATCGAAAAAAACGAATCAAAAAGAACTGAATCGAATCGAAAAGAATCGAATATAATTGAATCGAATCGAATCGAATCGAACAAAATCGATTTGAATCGAATCAAATTGAAATGAATCGAAAATGAATGAAATCGAATCCAAATGAAAAGAATCAAATCGAATCGAATCGAAAGAATCGAATCGATTCGAATCAAAAAGAATCGAATCGAATCAAATCGAAAAGAATCGAATCGAATAATACAAATCGAATTGAATTGAAAAGAATAGAATCGAATCGAACTGAATCAAAAAGAACTGAAACGAAACAAATCGAAAAGTATCGAATTGAAAAGAATCGAATCGGTATCCCTGGGTGGCGCAGCAGTTTAGCACCTGTCTTTGGCCCAGGGCACGATCCTGGAGATCCTGGATCAAATCCCACGTCGGGCTCCTGATGCATGGAGCCTGCTTCTCCCTCTGCCTATGTCTCTGCCTCTCTCTCTCTCTCGGTGGCTATCATAAATAAATTTAAAAAATTAAAAAAATTAATAAAATAAAATAAAAAATAAAAAAAGAAAAGGATCAAATCGAATAGATTGAAATCGAATCAAATCAAATCGAAAAAAATCGTATTGAATCGAATCAAATTGAATCGAATCGAAAAGAACCGAAATGAATCGAAAAGAATCGAATCGAATAAAATCGATTCGAATCGAATCAAATTGAAATGAATCGAACCGAATGGAATCGAATCCAAATGAAAAGAATCGAATCGAAAAGAATCGAATCGAATCAAATTGAAAAGAATCGAATCGAAAAAAAATCGCCTTGAATTGAAAAGAATAGAATCGAATCGAACCGAATCAAAAAAACTGAATCGAATCAAATAGAAAAGTATCGAATTGAAAAGAATCAAATCGAATAGATTCAAATCAAATCAAATTGAATCGAAAAGAATCATATAGAATCGAATCAAATTGAATCGAATCAAAAAGACCTAAATCGAATCGAAAAGATTCAAATAAAATCGAAAAGAATCGAATGAAAAAGAATCAAATCGAATTGAAAAGACTCAAATCAAATCGAAAAGAATCGATTCGAATAGAAAAGAATAGAATCGAAAAGATCGAATCGAATCAAAAAGAATCGAATCGAATCGAAAAAAGTTGAATCGAATCGAATCTAAAAGAATAGAATCGAATCAAAAAGATTCAAATAAAAAATAATCAATTTGAACAGTCGAATCGGCAAGAAACAAATCGATTCGAGTGAGGTGAGGCTCAGGTGTGGAACAGAGTAACCAGGTCCCAATGATGCCCAGGTGAGGATCAGAGTCACCAGATCTGGGTGAGGCCCAGATAGGTTCAAAGCCACCAGTTCCAGGTGAGGTTAAGAAGGAGTCCACAGCAACCAGGTCCAGGTGGGGAAGAAAGTCACCAGGACTGGTTGAGGCCCACATAGGGACCAGATTCACCAGGTCCAGGTGAGGCCCAGGTGGTGACCAGAGTCACCGGGTCTGGGTGAGGACCAGGTAAGGACCAGATTCACCCAGTACAATGAGGCCCACGTGGGGACCTGAGTCACCAGGTATGGGTGAGTCCCAGGTGCGAACCCCAATCACCAGGTCAAGGTGAGTCCAAACTGAAGGCCAGAGTCACCAGATCCATGTGAGGCCCTGGTGGGGACCGGAGTCACCAGGTAAATGTGAGGCTAGACGGACACCACAGTCACCAGGTCCAGGTGTGGTTCATGAGGGAACGAGAGTCACCAGGTACAGCTGAGACCCAGGTGGGGAACACACTCACCAGGTCCATATTGAGACCAGGTGTGGGGCCCAGACTCATCAGGACCAGGTGAGGTCAAAGTGTGTCGCAAAGTTATCAGGTCCAGGTTAGTCCCAGGTGGGAAACAGAATAACCATGTCCATTGATGCCCAGGTGGGACCAGAGTCACAAGGTCCAGAAGAGGCCTAAGTGAGGACCAGATTCACCAGGTCCTGTTGAGGCCCAGTTGAGGACCAGAGTCCTCGGCACGGGGTGAGGCCCAGAGAGGGACCAGAGTCACCCGGTCCAGGTGATATCCAGGTGGGAACCAGAGTCACCTCATCAGGGTGAGCCCCGAAGGAGATGAGAGTCACTAGGTCCAAGTGAGGCCCTGATGTGGAACTGAGTAACCAGATCCCATAATGCCCATGTGAGGACCAGATACACCAGGTCCAGGTGAGGTCCTTATGGGATCCAGTCACCTCGTCCAGGTGAGGCCCAGGAGGGACCACAGTCACCAGGTCAGGGTGAGGTCCAGAGGGTGACCAGAGTCACCAGATCCAGGTGAGGCCCAGGTATAGAAGAGAGTAACAACATCCCGATGATTCCAGATAATGATCAGAGTCCCCAGGTCCAGGTGAGGCCCAAATATGGATCAGAGTCGTTTTGTTCCAGGTGAGGCCAGAAGGAGACCACAGGAACCAGGTCCAGGAGAGCCCCATATGGGAACCAGAGCCACCAGATCGAGGTGCGGTCCAGGTGGGGACCACAGTCACAAGGTCCAGATGAGGCCCAGGTGGCAAAAAGATTCACCACGTCCAGGTGAGACCCAGGTGGTGACCAGAGTCACCAGGTCCAGGTGAGGACCAGGTAAGGACCAGATTCACCAGGTCCAAGTGAAGCCCAGGAGGGGACCAGAGTCACCGGGTAAGGGGAAAGCCCAGAGTGGGAACCAGAGTAACCAGTTTAGTTTGAGGCCCATAGTGGGACCACAAGTCCCCGGTCAAAGTGAGGTTCAGGTGTGGAATAGAGTATCCAGGTCCCAATGATGCCTAGGTGAGGACCAGAGTCACTAGGGCCATGCAAGGCCCAGGAGGGATCAGAATCACCAGGTCCTGGTGAGGCCTAGAAGGAGACCACTGTCACCAGTACCAGGTGAGCCCCATGTAGGAACCACAGCCACTATATCCAGCTGAGTCCCAGGTCCATGTGAGGCCCACGTGAGGACCAGACTCATCTGTCGAATTGAGGCATAGCTGGGGACAAGAGTCACCAGGTCTGGGTGACGCCTAGGTGGGGACAAGTTTCATCCGGTCTGAGTTAGGTCAAAGTGGGGACGAGAGTCACCAGGTCCAGGTGAGGCCAAACTGAGGACCAGAGTCACCAGATAAAGGTGAGATCCATGTTGGAAAGAGAGTCACCACGTCCAGGAGAGGTCCAGGTGGGGACCAGCGTCACCAGATCCAAGTGAATCCCAGGTGAGGACCAGAGTTACCAGGTACACGTGATGCCCAGGTGGGGAGCAGTGGCAACAGGTCCATGTGAGGCCGGCTGGGGATCATGGTCAACAGGTCTACATGAGGCCCAGGTGTGGAACAGAGTAACCAGGTCCAGGTGAGTCCCAATGGTGAGAACAGTCAGCACATCTCGGTGAGTCCCAGGTGGCGACCTGGATCACCAGGTACAGGGGAGGTCCTTGAAAGAACCAGAGTCAACAGTTCGAGGTGAGGTGCAGGTGGCAACCAGATTCAGCAGGTCCAAGTCAGGCCAAAGTGGGGTTCACAGTCACCAGGTCAGGGTGAGACCCAGAGGGGGACCAGTGTCATCTGGTCCAGGTGAGATCCAGTTGTGGAACACAGTAACCGGGTCGATTGAGGCTTTTCCATTTGATTCGATTTTCTCGAAACAATTAGTTTTGATTCCATTCTATTCCATTCGATTCGATTCCATTATACTCTATTCAATTCGTTTCGATTCTTTTCGATTCCATTTATTGAATCGAATAGAAACTAATCGAATCAAATTGAATCGAAACAACTCGAATCGAACATAATCGAATCGAAACAAATCGAATCCAAAATAATCGAATCGAATCAAATCGAAATGAATCGAATCGAAAATAATAGAATCGAAACTAATCTAATCAAAAAAATCGAATCGAATTGAATCGAATCAAATCAAAATTTATCATATCAAATCAAATCGAATCAAAAGGAATTGAATCAAAATTGAATTAAAAAGAATCAAAAACAATCGAAACGAATCAAAAAGAATTGAATTGAAGAGAATCGAAAGAAACGAATCGAATACTATCGAATCAAAATTAAAACAACCGAATCAAATCGAATCGAATAAAAAAGAATCGATTCGAAATGAATCGAATGAAATTGAATCGAAAAGAATCGAAACGAATCAAATAAAGAAGAATTGAATCCAAAAAATCGAAACGAGTCGAAAATTATCCAATCGAATCGAATCGAATCGAAAATAATGGAGTATAAAAGAATTGAATCGAATCGATTCGAATTGAATCGAATCGAATAAAAAATAATTGAATCGAATCGAATCGAAAATACTCGAGTCGAATCAAATTGAAATGAATTGAATAAAAAATAATCGAATCTAAATGAATCAAATCGAAAATAATCGAAACGGATTCAATCCAAATTAATCAAATTGAAATGAATCGAATAGAAAATAATCGATTCAATCAAATCGAATCGAATCGAAAATAATCAAATCGAATCGAATTGAAACGAATTGAATCGAAAATAATCGATTCAAATTAAATAGAAACGAATAGAATCATAACGAATCGAATCATAAATAATCAAATAAAATCGAAACGAATCGAATCTAAAATATTCGAATCGAAACGAATCAAATATAATCGAATCGAATCGAAACGAATCGAATCGAAAATAATCGAATTGAAACGAATCGAATCGAATCGAAAAGAATCCAATCGAATTGAATTGAAAAGATTCAAATTGAATCGAATAGAATCGAATCAAATAGAAAAAATCGAATCGAGTTGAAAAAACTAATCGTATCCAATCGAAAAGAGTCAAATCGAACTGAAAAGAATCGAATCGAGAAGATTCGAATCGAATCGAAAAGAATCAAATAGAAAAGAATCGAATTAAATCGAAAAGAATTGAATCGAATCAAAAATATCAAATAGAAAAGTATCGAATCGATGAATCAAAAAGAATTGAATCGAAAAGAATCAAATCAAAAGAAATCGTATCGAAATGAATGGAATCGAAAAGAATCGAATCGAATCGATTCATATGAATTGAATTGAAAATAATCGAATCGAATCGAATCGAAAATAATCTAATCGAATCTAATCGAAACGAATCGAACATATTCGAATCGAATTGAATCGGAACGAATCAGCTGAAAGTAATAGAATCAAATCTAATCGAAATTAAACGAATCGAATTGAATCTAAACGAATTGAATCAAAAGAATCGAAACGAATCGAATCAAAACGAATCGAATCAAAACGAATCGAATCGAAAATAATTGAATCGATTCGAATCGAAACGAATCGAAATGAAACGAATCGAATCAATTAAAATCGAATCAAATCAAAATGAATCGAATTGAAAATACTCGAATCGAATCTAATCGAATTGAAAATAATCGAATCGATAATAATCAAATCGAATAGAATCGAAGCAAATTGAATCTAATCGAAAAGAATAGAATCGAAAGAATCGAAA
>CM052494.1:25672772-25687921 GCA_028533335.1 Chrysocyon brachyurus | reverse complement strand
TGCATCCAAGGGCAACTTACATCCGAGTGTTGGGGTAGGGGTTAGGTTTCGGGTTAGGTTTAGGCTTAAGGTTAGATTTAGTGTTAAGGTTAGGTTTAGGTTTAGTGTTAGGGTTGGGTTTAGGGCTAGGGTGAGGGGTTAGGGTTAGTGTTAGAGTTAGAGGTTAGGTTTAGGGTTAGGTTTAGTTTTAGGGGTAGGGTTATGGTTAGGGTTAGGGTACAGTTTACGGTTAGGGTACCGGTTACAGTTATGGTTAGGGAACGGGTTAGGGTTAGGGTACTGGTTAAGGTACGGGTTAGGGTTAGGGTACAGGTTAGGATACGGGTTAGGTTTAGAGTATGGTTTATGGTTAGGGTACGGGTTAGGGTTAGGGTAAGGGTTAGGGTTAGTGTTACTGTACGTGATAGGGTTAGGGTACGGGTTAGGGTACCTGTTAGGATACGGGTTAGGTTTAGGGTATGGGTTAGAGATAGGGTACAGGTTAAGATTAGGTTTAGGTTACCGGTGAGTGTTAGGGTTAGGGTACAGGTTAGTGTATGGGTTAGGTTTCAGGTTAGGGTAGGTTTATGTTTAGAGTTAGGGGTTAGGGTTAATGTTAGGGTTAGGGTCAGTGTTAGGGTGAGTGGTTAGGGTTAGGGTTAGGGTTAGGGGTTAGGGTTAGGGTTAAGGGTTAGGGTTAGGATTAAGTGTTAGGTTTAAGAGTTAGGGATAGGGTTAGTGTTAGGGTTAGGGTTAGGGGTTAGGCGTAGGTTTAGGGTTAAGGGTTAGTTTAAGGGTTAGCGTTGGGGTTAGGGGTTAGGGTTTAGGGTTAGTGTTAGTGATAGGGTTAAGGTTAGGGGTTAGGTTAGTGTTAGGGGTTAGGGTTAGCCTTTGGGTTAGTGTTAGGATTAGGGTTAGGGTTAGGGTTAAGGGTTAGGGTTAAGGGTTAGGGTTAGGTTTAGGCTTAGTGTTTAGGGTTAGGGTTAGGGTTAGGGGTTAAGGTTATGTTCAGGGGTTAGGTTTAGCTTTTGGCTTAGGGTTAGGGTTAGGGTTATTTTCGATTAGATTAGAGTATTTTCAATTCACTTTGTTTATTTTCAATTAAATTCAATTTGATTATTTTCATTCGATTCGATGCGAATCGGTTATTTTCGATTCAATTCGATTCAATTCCATTCGATTATTTTCGAATCAATTCGATTTGAATATTTTCGATTCAATTCGATAGGAGTCGTATCAATTATTTTTTATTAGATTCGATTCTTTTCGATTCATTTCGATCATTTTCAATTCGATTCGTTTATTTTCGATTTGAATTCATTAGATTATTTTCGATTCGATTCGATTATTTTCGATTCAATTCGATTATTTTCAATTCAATTCAATTCGATCATTTTCGATTCGATTCGATGCAAATCAATTATTTTCGATTCAATTCGATTCGATTCGATTAGTAACAATTGATTCGGTTTCATTCGATTCGATTCGATTATTTTCAATGCGAGTCGATTCGATTCGATCCTTTTCCATTCGAATCGAATCCTTTCGAATCATTTCGATTATTTTTGATTCAATTCATTATTTTCCATTCGAATCGACTCGATTCTTTTCGATTCGAATCTTTTCGATTCGATTAGATTCTTTTCGATTTGATTCGTTTATTTTTGATTCGATTCAGTTCTTTTCGATTCTATTCATTTCTATTATTTTCCATTCGATTCGATGTGAATTGAATATTTTTGAATTGATTCGTTTCAATTTGATTTGATTTGATTCAATTCGATTCAATTATTTTCAAATCGATTTGATTTTTTTCGATTCGATTCGATTCAAATAATTTCGATTCATTTCGATTCAATTCGATTTGGTTCGATTATTTTTGATTCAATTTTATTGGATTCGTTTGATTCTTTTGGATTCGATTTGATTCTTTTCGATTCGATTCACTTATTTTATATTCGAATCGATTCGATTTTTTTCGATTCGATTATTTTAGATTGGATTCGATTAGAAGCAAATTGATTAATTTCGATTCAAATCAATTCGGTTCTATTCGATTCAATTATTTTCTATTCATTTCGATTGGATTATTTTCGATTCAATGCGATTATTTTCGATTAAATTCGATTGGATTATTTTCAATTCGATTCGATGCAAATCGGTTATTTTCGATTTGATTCTATTCGATTTGATTATTTTCGATTCGATTCGATTAGTTTTGAGGCATTTGGATTCGATTATTTTCAATTCGTTTTGATTCGATTCGATTATTTTCGGTTCGATTTGATTCGATTAATTTGATTCAATTCGATTCGATTTGATTCTTGACGATTCGATTATGTTTGTATCAGTTCGATTCAATTCGATTTGATTATTTTCGTTTTGATTCGATTCGGTTATTTTCGATTTGATTCTATTCGATTATTTTCATTTCAATTTGCATCGATTCAATTCGATTGTAATGAATTCTTTTCGATTCAATTGGATTACTTTGGATTCGATTTGATTGGACTATATTCGATTTGATTTGATTTTTTCGATTTGATTTGATATGATTATTTTCGATTCCATTCGATTTGATTAGTTTTGATTTATTTCGATTCAAATATTTTCAATTCATTTCGATTCGATTCTATTATTTTCGATATGATTTGATTCAATTATTTTTTATTCAATTCGATTTGATTCAATTCTTGAAGATTCAATTATTTTCGTTTCAATTCGATTCGATTAGTTTCGATTATTTTCGATTAGATTCGATTCGATTAGTTTCGATTCAATTCAATTCGATTATTTTCTATTCGATTAGTTTCATTTCAATTATTTTGATTCAATTCGATTTTATTCGATTATTATCAATTCGATTCGATTCGATTATTTTCGTTTTAATTCGATTCGATTCGATTCATTCCGATTGTAATGAATTCTTTTCGATTCAATTCAATTACTTTTGATTCGATTTGATTCATTTTCGATTCGATTCAATTTGATTCCTTTCGATTCAATTCTATTTGTTTCAATTCGATTCTTTTCTATTCGTATCGCCTCGATTCTTTTCAATTCGATTATTTTCGATTAGGTTCGATTATTTTCGATTCGATTAGATTATTTTCGATTCAATTCGAAACTTTTTGATTCGATTCAATTCTTTTTGATTCGATTCGTTTATTTATGATTCTATTCGTTTCCATTTTTTTCAATCGATTCGATGTGAACCGATTATTTTCGAAACGATTCGTTTCAATTCGATCCGATTCAATTCGATTCGATTCAATTATTTTCGATTCGATCTATCATTTTGAGTTTGATTCGATTCGCTTTGATTCTATTAATTTCGATTCAATTTGATTACTTTTGATTCAACTCAATTTAATTTGATTATTCTCGATTCGATTCGTTTGGATTCGATTCGATTATTTTCGATTCGTTTCGATTATTTTTGATTCGATTCGATTCTTTTAGATTCGATTATTTTCAATTCAATTCGATTATTTTTTATTCGATTCAATTATTTTCGATTCGATTCGATTACTTTCGATGCAATTCAATTTGATTCGATTATTTTCAAGTCGATTATTTTCAATTCAATTCAATTCGATTCTTTTTGATTCGATTCGTTTCAATTCGATTTGATTATTTTCGATTCGATTCATTCAATTCTATTAGAATATTTTTGATTCGATTCGATTTGATTATTTTCTATTCGATTCGATTCTATTATTTCTATTGAATTCGGTTCGACTCAATTTGATTATTTTCGATTCAATTCGATTCGATTCGATTGTTTTCTATTTGATTTGATTCAATTATTTTCGATTCAATTCGGTTCGATTCGATTATTTTCATTTCCATATGATTCTATTCGATTCAATTCTATTATTTTCGATTCTATTCGATTCGATTATTTTCGATTCGATTCGCTTATTTTCAATTCAATTCAATTCAGTCATTTTCGATTCAATTCGATGCAAATCAATTTTTTCTAATCAATTCGATTCGATTCAATTCGATTATTAACGATTGATTCGGTTTCATTCGATTCGATTCGATTATTTTTGATGTAATTCGATTCGATTCGATTCTTTTACATTCGATTCGATCGATTATTTTCGATTCGATTCAATTATTTTCGAATCTCTTCGTTTCTATTATTTTCCATTCGATTCGATGTGAATTGAATATTTTCGAATTGATTGGTTTCAATTTCATTTGATTTGATTCGATTCGATTATTTTCGAATTGATTTGATTTTTTTCGATTCGATTCGATTCGAATAATTGCGATTCGTTTAGATTATTTTCGATTCGATTCGATTCGATTATTTTCGATTCACTTTGATTGGATTTGATCGATTATTTTCGATTCGATACGATTAGAAGTGAATCCATTAATTTCTATTCAAATCGATTTGATTCGATTTGATTTGAATATTTTCGATTGAATTCAATTGGATTATTTTTTATTCAATTTGATTATTTTCGATTAAATTCGATTGGATTATTTTAAATTCGATTCGATGCGAATCGATTATTTTCCATTAGATTAGATTAGATTTGATTCGATTTGATTAGTTTCAATTCCATTCGTTTCGATTATTTTTGATTCAATTCGATTTGATTCGATTCTTGATGATTCGATTATTTTCGTTTCTATTCGATTCCATTCGATTTGATTATTTTCGATTCGATTAGTTTCGATACATTTCGATTCAATTCGATTCGATTATTTTCGATTCAATTCATTTCATTTCAATTATTTTGATTCGATTTGATTCGATTCTAATTTATTATTTTGGATTCGATGCAATTCGATTATTTTCTATTTGATTCTATTCGATTATATTCGTTTCAATTTGAATCGATTTGATTCGATTGTAATGAGTTATTTTCGATTCAATTCGATTACTTTTGATTCGATTTGATTGGATTATTTTTGATTCGATTCGATTCGGTTAGATTTGATTTTTTCGATTTGATTCGATTCGATTCGATTATTTTCGATTCTATTCGTTTCGAATATTTTCAATTTGATTCCATTCGATTATTTTCATTTTAATTTGATTCGATTCGATTCGATTGTAATGAATTTTTTCGATTCTATTCGATTACTTTTGATTCGATTTAATTCGATATTTTCAATTCGATTCGATTCGATTATTTTTTATTCAATCTTATTCGATTCTATTTGATTCTTTTCTATTTGTATCGCCTCAATTCTTTTTGATTCAATTATTATCGATTCGATTTGATTATTTTCGATTCGATTTGAGACTTTTCAATTCTATTCGATTCTTTTCGATTTGATTTATTTACGATTCTATTTTTTTCCATTTTTTGATCGATTCGATGTGAATCGATTATTTTCGAAACGATTCGTTTCAATTCGATTCGATTCAATTCGATTCTATTCGATTATTTTTGATTTGATCTATTATTTTCGATTTGATTCGATTCGATTCTATTAATTTCGAATCGATTCGATTCAATTCGATTTAATTTGATTATTCTCGACTCGATGCGTTTGGATTCGATTCGATTATTTTCGATTAGATTCGATTATTTTTTATTCGATTCGATTCTTTTTTATTCAATTCGATTATTTTAGATTTGATTTGATTATTTTCGATTCGATTTGTTTATTTTCAATTCAATTCAATTCGATCGTTTTCGATTTGATTCAATGCAAATCAATTACTTTCGATTCAATTCGATTCAATTCGATTCGATTATTAACGATTGATTCGGTTTCATTCGATTTCATTTGATTATTTTCGATGCAATTCGATTCGATTATAATGAATTTGTTTCGATTCAATATGATTACTCTTGATTCGATTCGATTCGATTATTTTTTATTCAATTCTATATTTTCGATTGAATTCGATTTTTTTATTTGATTCGATTATTGTAGGTTCGATTATTTTCGATTCGATTTGATTTGATACGAATCGATTATTCTCGATTCGATTCAATTCGAATCGATTATTTTCGATTCGGTTAAATTATTTTTGATTCTATTAGATTTGATTAGATTATTTTCGATTTGATTTGATTCTTTTCGATTCGATTAGATTGTTTTCGATTCCATTGTATTTGATTTTGATTCGATTGAGTCGATTGGAATATTTTCGATTCTATTCGATTCGATTCAATTTGATTTTTTTCTATTTGATTCGACTCGATTCAATTATTTTCGATTCGATTGAATTTGATTATAATGAATTCTTTTTGATTCGATTTGATTACTTTTGATTCGATTCCATTTTTTCGATTCGATTCGATTTGTTTTGATTATCGATTCGATTCAATTGTTTTTTATTCGATTCGATTTTTTTCTTTCTTTTTTAAATTTATTTATGATAGTCACAGAGAGAGTGAGAGAGGCAGAGACACAGGCAGAGGGAGAAGCAGGTTCCATGCACCGGGAGCCTGATGTGGGATTCGATCCCGGCTCTCCAGGATCGTGCCCTGGGTCAAAGGCAGGCGCTAAACCGCTGCGCCACCTAGGGATCCCAATTCGATTGGGATTCGATTCGATTATAATGAATTAATTTCGATTTATATGATTACTTTTGATTCGATTCGATTCGATTTGATTATATTTGATTCGATTCTATTTTTTCGAATCGATTATTTTTGATTCGATTCGATTTTTTTTATTTTATTCAATTATTGTAGATTCGATTTATTTTTTATTTGATTTGATTCGTTACAAATCAATTATTCTTGATTTGATTCGAATCGATTTGATTATTTTCGATTTGGTTAAATTATTTTTGATTTGATTAGATTTGATTCTATTTTTTTCGATTTGACTTCTTTTCGAATCGATTGTTTTCAATTCCATTCTATTTGATTGTTTTCGATTCAATTGAGTCAATTGGATTATTTTCGATTCGATTCGATTCGATTTAATTTTTTTCGATTTGATTCAATTGGATTCGATTATTTTCGATTCGATTCGATTCAATTATAATGAATTCTTTTCTATTCGATTTGATTACTTTTGATTCGATTCGATTCAATTATTTTGGATTCGATTCTATTTTTTCGATTCGATTATTTTCGAGTCGATTCGATTTGATTCGATTATTATCTATTCGATTTTTTTCGATTCTATTCTATTTGATTTGACTCGATTATTTTCATTTCGATTCGATTTGATTATTTTTGATTCAATTCTATTTTTTCGATCCAATTATTTTTTATTGGATTCGATTTTTTTATTTGATTATTGTAGATTCGATTGGAATATATTCGATTCGATTTGATTCGATACGTATTGATTATAATCGATTCGGTTCGATTCGATTATTTTCGATTCGCTAAATTATTTTTGATTCGATTAGATTTGATTCGATTATTTTCGATTAGACTTGATTCTTTTTGATTCGATTCAATTGTTTTCGATTCCATTCTCTTTGGTCGTTTTCAATTCGATTGAGTCGATTGGAATATTTTCGATTCGATTCGATTCGATTCATTTTGATTTTTTTGACTTGATTAGTTTCGATTCAATTATTTTCCATTCGATTCAATTCGATTATAATGAATTCTTTTCAATTCGATTTTATTATTTTTGATTCGATTCTATCTTTTTTACATTCAATTACTTTCGATTTGAATCGATTTGATTCGATTATTATCGATTCGATTTGATTGTTTTCGATTCGATTCTATTTGATTTGATTTTTTCTATAGGTATCGCCTCGATTCGTTTTGATTCGATTAATTTCGATTCGATTCGATTATATTTGTTTCGCTATGATTCTTTTCGATTCGATTCTTTTTGATTCGATTCGATGAATTTCGATTCGATTAGAATATTTTCGATTCGATTTGATTAGATTATTTTCAATTAGATTCAATTTGATTATTTTCAATTTTATTCGGTTCAATTCGATTCAATTATTTACAATTCGATTCGATGCTAATCGATTATTTTCAATTTGATTCTATTGGATTCGATTATTTTCTATTCGATCTGATTCGATTCTTTTCGATTTGATTCGATACGATGTGAATCGAATATTTTCAATTCGATTCGTTTGGATTCGATTTGATTCGATTATTTTCGATTCGATTCGATTTGATGCGAATCGACTTTTTTCAATTCGATTCGATTGGATTTGATTCCATTCGATTCTTTTCAATTCGATTCGATTCGATTATTTTCAATTTGATTCGATTATTTAGGATTCGATTAGATTTGATTATTTTCGATTCAATTCATTCAATTCAATTCGACTCTTTCTGATTCTATTCGTTTCGAATATATTTTATTAGATTCAATTTGTTTATTTTCGATTCAATTCGGTTCGATTCGATTCGATTATATCTGATTTGTTTCGATTCGATTATTTTTGATTCGATACGATTCGATTATTTTCGATTCAATTGTTTTCGATTCGATTCAATCATTTTTGATTCGAGTATTTTCAATTTGAATCGATTTGATTATTTTCATATCGATTTGATTATTTTCAATTCAATTCAATTACATTATTTTCGATTCGATTTGATGCGAATCGTTTATTTTAGATTCGATCCGATTCGATCAGATTCGATTATTTTCTATCAATTTTATTCAATTATTTTCGAATCGATTCAGTTTGATTCGATTCGATTAATTTCGATTCAATTTGTTTCGATTCGATTCTTTTCAATTTGATTCAATTCTTTTCGATTCGAATCGAATCCTTTCGATTCGATTAGAGTATTTTGGATTCGAATCGAATCTTTTCTTTTTGATTCGATTCTTTTTGATTCATTGCATATTTTCGTATCTAATCGAATCGATTCATTTCGATTCGATTATTTTCGATTCGATTCGATTATTTTCAATTCGATTCTATTATTTTTGGTTCATTTCGATTTTTCAATTCTATTCGTTTCCATTAATTTCGATTCGATTCGATGTGAATCGAATATTTACGAATTGATTCGTTTCAATTTGATTTGATTTGATTAGATTTGATTCGTTTATTTTCTAATCGATTCGATTATTTTCTTTTTTCTTTTTTTTAAAGATTTTATTTATTTATTCATCATTGTAACAGAGAGAGAGTGAGAGAGAGGCAGAGACAAAGGCAGAGGGAGAAGCAGACTCCATGCAGGGAGCCTGACATGGGATTCGATCCCAGGCCTCCAGGATCGCACCCTGGGCCAAAGGCAGGCGCCAAACCGTTGCACCACCCAGGGATCCCCGATTCGATTATTTTCGATTTGATTCAATTCTATTATTTTCTCTTCGATTCGATATGAATCAATTATATTTGATTTGATTCTACTCGATTATTTTCAATTCGAATCGTTTCGATTCGATTCGATTCAATTTTTTTCGATTCGATTCAATTCGATTATTTAATCAATTCGATTCGATTCAATTCGGTTATTTTTTATTCGATTCGATTCGATCGAATTATTTTCATTCGAGTCCTTTCGATTATTTTTTATTCGATTCGATTCAATTTGATTTTCGATTTGATTTGAATCTTTTCGATTCTACTCGTTTCCATTATTTTCCATTCCATTCGATGTGAATGAATATTTTCAAATTTATTCATTTCAATTTGATTTGATTTGATTTGATTCGATTATTTTCGAATCTATTTGATTTTTTAAGATTCAATTCGATTCGATTCAAATATTTTCGATTCGTTTCGATTATTTTCGATTCAATTCGATTCGATTATTTTCGTTTCATTTAGATTGGATTTGATCAATTATTTTCGATTCGATTTGATTAGTTTCTATTCAATTCGATTCTTTCAATTCGATTCCATTATTTTAGTTTCTAATCCATTCGATTTTTTTCGATTCGATTATTTTTTATTCGATTTTATTCAATTCGATTCAATTATTTTGGATTCCATTGGATTCGATTATTTCCGATTTGATTCGATAGAAGCGAATCGATTAATTTCTATTCAAATCGATTTGATTCTCTTCGATGCCATTATTTTCTATTCGATTCGATTATTTTTTATTAGATTCCATTCGATTTGATTATTTTCGATTCAATTCGATTTGATTATTTTCTTTTTTTGGTTTATTTTTTATTCAATTCGATTATTTTCGATTCAATTCGATGCAAATTGATTATTTTCGATTCGATTCGATTCAATTCGATTCAATTATTTTCGATTCGATTCGATTAGTTTTGATTCATTTCGATTCGGTTATTTTCAATTCGTTTCGATTCAGTTCAATTATATTTGATTCAATATGATTCGATTATTTTTGATTCAATTCAATTCGATTTGATTCTTGATGATTCGATTATTTTTGTTTCAATTCGATTCAATTATTTTCAGTTTGATTCGATTCGATTAGTTTCAATTTTCTTCGATTCGATTCGATTATTTTTGATTCGATTCTATTCGATTATTTTCGATTCGATTCGATTCGATTCGTTTATTTTCGTTTTGATGCAATTCGATTATTTTCGATTTGATTCTGTTCGATTATTTTCTTTCAATTCGAATCGATTCGATTTGATTGTAATAAATTCTTTTCGATTCATATTGATTACTTTTGATTCGATTTGATTGGATTATTTTCGATTCGATTCGATTCAATTAGATTTGATTTTTTCGATTTGATTTGATGCGATTTGACTATTTTCAATTCGATTTGATTCTATTATAATATTTTCAATTTGATTCTATTCGATTATTTTTGTTTTAATTCGATTCTATTCGATTCGATTGTAATGAATTCTTTTCAATTCAATTCGATTACTTTTAATTCAATTCTATTCTATTATTTTCGATTCGATTTGATTCGATTATCTTCGATTTGATTCTATTCGATTCAATTCGATTGTTTTCTATTCGTATTGCCTCGATTCTTTTCGATTCCATTATTTTTTTATTCTTTTATTTTTTTATTCAATTCGATTATTTTCGATTCGATTTGAGAGTTTTCGATTCAATTCGAATTCTTTTTGCTTTGATTCGATTATTTACGTTTCTATACGTTTCCATTTTTTCGATCGATTCGATGTGAATCGATTATTTTCGAAATGATTCGTTTCAATTCGATTCGATTCAATTCGATTCGATTCTATTACTTTCGATTCGATCTATTGTTTTCGATTTGATTCAATTATCTTCTATTAATTTCGATTCGATTCGATTACTTTTTATTTAATTCGATTTAATTTGATTATTTTTGATTCGATTCATTTGGAGTCGATTCAATTATTTTTCATTCGATTCGATTATTTTTGATTAGATTAGATTCTTTTCGATTCGATTCGATTATTTTTGATTCGATTCAATGCAAATCGATTATTTTCAAATCAATTCGATTCTTTTCGATTTGATTCGTTTATTTACGATTCTAATAGATTCATATCTTTTAGATACGATTATTTTCGATTCGATTCAATAATTTTCTATTCAATTCGATTGGATTATTTTCGATTCGATTCGATGCGAATCAATTATATTCGATTCGAATCGATTCGATGCGATTCGATTTTTTCAATTCGATTCGATTTTTTTGTTTCAAATTGATTCGATTCTTTTCAAATCGATTATTTTCGATTTGATTTGATTATTTTCTATTCGATTTGATTACTTTCGATTCAATTCGATTCGATTATTATTTTATTCGATTTGATGCGAATCCATTATTTTCGATTATATTCGATTTGATTTGATTTGACTCGATTATTTTCAATTCGATTCGGTTGGATTCGATTCGATTTGATTATTTTCGTTGATTCGATTCTTTTAGAATCGATTTGATTCTTTTCGATTCGATACTTTTTGATTTGATTCTTTCGATTCGATTTGATTATTTTTCATTCAATTCGATTCTATTAATTTCGATTTGATTCGATGCAAATCGATTATATTCGATTGGATTCGATTTGATTGCTTTCAATTAGATTTGTTTCGATTCGAATCGATTCAATTATTGTCGATTCTATTCTATTCGATTCGATTATTATTTATCCAATTCAATTCGATTCGATTTGATTATTTTCGATTCTATTCGATTTGATTATTTTCGATTCGATTCGATTATTTTCGATTTGAATCGATTTCATTCTTTTCGATTCGATCATTTTCGATTCAATTCGATTATTTTTTATTCGATTCAATAATTTTCAATCAATTAAATTCGATTATTTTCGATTAGATTCGATGTGAATAAATTATTTTCGATTTGATTCGATTTATTTTTGATTGGATTCGATTATTTTTGATTCGATTCGTTTATATTCATTCGATTCGATTCGATTATTTTCGTTTGATTGAATATTTTCCATTTAATTCGAGTCGATTCAATTATTTTCGATTCAATTCGATTCTTTTCGAATCAATTTGATTCTTTTCAATTTGATTCGATTCAATTCGAATGGATTTGATTATTTTTGATTCGATTATTTTCAATTTGATTCGATTATTTTCGATTCATTTCAATTCTATTTTTTCTATTCGATTCGATTCGATTCAAATAATTTCGATTCGTTTCGATTATTTTCGATTCGATTCAATTCGATTCGATTCTATTATTTTCGATTCAATTTGATTGGATTCGATCGATTATTTTCCATTTGATTAGAAAATGTTCGATTCGATTCGATTCTTTTCGATTTGATTCGAATATTATAGATTCAAATCGATTCAATTTTTTTCGATTAAATTATTTTAGATTCGATTCGATTATATTCGATTCGATTCAATTATTTTGGATTCAATTCTATTCAATTATTTTCGATTTGATTTGATTAGAAGCGAATCGATTAATTTTGATACAAATAGATTCGATTATTTTCGATTTGATTATTTTCGATTCGATTCGATTTTATTATTTTCAATTCGATTCGATTCGATTATTTTCTATTCAATTCGATTGGATTATTTACGATTCGATTAGATTATTTTCGATTAAATTCGATTGGATTATTTTCGATTCGATTTGAGTCGATTCGATTATTTTCATTTCAATTAGACTGGAGTATTTTCCATTCGAATCGATTATTTTCGATAAATTTGATTTGATTATTTTCGTTTCGATTCGTTGCGAATTGAGTATTTTCTATTCAATTCGATTCAATTCCATTCGATTATTTTCAATTCGCTTCGATTTGATTAGTTTCGATTCATTTTGATTCGAATATTTTTTATTCGTTTTGATTAAATTTGATTATTTTCTATTTGATTTGTTTCGATTATTTTTAATTCAATTCTAATCGATTTGATTCAAGTTGATTCGATTATTTTCATTTCAATTCGATTTGATTCGATTCGATTATTTTTGATTCAATCTATTATTTTCTATTCTATTCGATTCGATTCAATTAATTTCGATTAGATTGGATTATTTTCAATTGTATTCGATTTAATTTGATTATTTTCGACTCGATTCATTTGGATTCGATTCGATTATTTTCAATTCGATTCCATTATTTTTGATTCGATTTGATTCTTTTCGATTCGATTCGATTATTTTTTATTTGATTCGATTATTTTTTATTCGTTTCGATTTTTTTCGATTTCATTCGATTCTTTTCGATTTGATTCGAATGATTCTTTTCGATTTGATTTGATTGTTTTCGATTTGATTCATTCGATTCAATTCGATTATTTTCGATTCGATTCGATTCGATTATTTTCTATTGGATTCATTCGATTATTTTCAATTCAATTCGGTTTGACTCAATTCGATTATTTTCGATTCAATTCGATTCTATTAGATTCAATTGTTTTCTATTCGATTCGATTCGATTACTTTCGATTCAATTCGGTTCGATTGGATTCAATTATTTTCGATTCAATACGATTTGATTCAATTCGATTATTTTCTATTCGATTCGATTATTTTCTATTCGATTCCATTCGATTATTTTCAATTCAATTCTTTTCGATTCTATTCGATCATTTTTTATTCGATTCGAGTATTTTCAATTTGAATTGATTCGTTTATTTTCGTTTCGATTTGATTATTTTCAATTAATTCAATTCAATTACTTTCGTTTCGTTTCAATGCGAATCGATTATTTTCAATTTGATCCGATTCGATACGATTCGATTATTTTCGATCGATATTATTCGATTATTTTCGATTCGATTCAGATCGATTCGATTTGATTATTTTCGATTCAATTTGTTTAGATTCAATTTTTGTCGATTCGATTCTATTCTTTTCCATTTTAATCGAATTCTTTCGATTCAATTCGACTATTTTCTATTCGAATCGAATCTTTTCTTTTGAATCTATTCTTTTCGATTCGATTGCGTATTTTCGATTCGAATATAATCGATTTTTTTCGATTCGATTATTTTCGATTCGATTCGAATTTTTCGATTCGATTCTATTATTATCAATTCAATTCGATTTTTTTCGATTCTATTCGTTTCCATTATTTTCGGCTCGATTCGATGTGAATCAAATATTTTCGAATTGATTCGTTTCAATTTGATTTGATTTGTTTCGATTGATTCTATTATTTTCTAATCGATTCGATTATTTTCGATTCAATTGGATTCTATTATTTTCTATTCGATTCGATGTGAATCTATTATGTTCGATTCAATTCTACTCCATTATTTTCATTTCGAATTGTTTTTATTCGATTCAATTATTTTCTATTCGATTCGATTGGATTATTATTTAATCGATTCGATTCGATTGAATTCGGTTATTTTTTATTCAATTCGATTCGATTCGATTATTTTCAATTCGAGTCTTATCGATGATTTTCAATTAGATTCGATTATTGACGATTGGATCGTGTAGATTCGATTATATTCTTCTTTTTTTAAATTTTCATTTATTTATGATTGTCACACACACACACACAGAGAGAGGCAGAGACATAGGCGGAGGGAGAAGGAGGCTCCATATACCGGGAGCCCGATGTGGGATTATATCCTGGGTCTCCAGGATGGCGCCCTGGGCCAAAGGTAGGCACCAAAACGCTGTACCACCCAGGGATGCCCTGATTCGATTATTTTCTATTAGATTCGATTCATTTTGATTAGATATTTTTGATTCTATGCGTTTCGATTCTATTCGATTCAATTAGTTTCAATACAATTTGATTTGTTTAATTTCGATTCGATTCGATTCGATTCGATTATTTTCGATTCGTTTCATTTCTATTCGATTCGATTCGATTAATTTCGATTCGATTATTTTCGATTCGATTCG
>CM052494.1:25655031-25672272 GCA_028533335.1 Chrysocyon brachyurus | reverse complement strand
CTATTTGATTGGATTCGATTCGTTTATTTTCGATTCGATTCGATTCTTTTCGATCTGATTCGATTCTTTTCGATTCGATACAATTATATTAGATTCAATTCGATTGGTGTATATTCGATTCAATTCGATTGGAATCGATTATTTTTTATTTGATTCAATGCGATTCGATTCTTTTCGATTCCATACGATTGTTTTCCATTCGATTCAATTCTTTTCAATTCCATTCTTTTTGATTCGATTCGATTCGATCCTTTTGTATTCGACTCGATATTTTTGATTCGAATCGTCTCGATTCTTTTAGATTCGTGTATATAAGATTCGATTCAATTGATTCGATACTTTTTGATTCAATTCGAATCTTTTCGATGAGTTTCGATTATTGTCGATTCGATTCAATTCGATTCGATTATTTTCAATTCGATTCGATTACTTTTGATTTGATCGATGATTTTCAATTCAATTCGATTAAATTATTTTCGATTTGATTTGATTGGATTTGATTCGATTATTTTCGATTCTATTCAATTATTTTCAATTCGATTCTATTCGATTATTTTCATTTCATTTCGATTCAATTCGATTCAATTTGTTTATAATGAATTCTTTTCAATTCGATTCGATTACTTTTGATTTGATTCAATTCGATTATTTTTGATTCGATTCTATTTTTTCGATTCGATTATTTTCGATTCAATTCAATATGATTCGATTATTATAGAATCAATTCTATTCGATTCTTTTTGATTCGATTCTTTTCGATTCGATTCAATTCTTTTCTATTCGTATTGCATCGATTCTTTTTGATTCGATTATTTTCTATTTGATTTGATTCAATTTGATTACTTTTGATTCGATTCGGTTGGATTCGATTCAATTATTTTCGATTCCATTCGAATATTTTTGATTCGATTCGATTCTTTTCGTTTCGATTATTTTAGATTTGATTCAATTATTTTCGTTTCGATTCAAAGCGAATCGTATATTTTTTATTCCATTCGATTCGATCATTATAGATTCGATTCGATAATTTTCAATTCGATTATTTTCATTTTGATTCGATTATTTTAGATTCGATTTTATCATTTTTGACTCAATTCTATTGGATTATTTTCGATTCGATTCTATGCGAATGGATGGTTTTCGATTTGATTCAATTAAGTTCGATTAGATTCGATTATTTTCTATTCGATTCCTTTCGTTTCGATTCGATTATTTTCAATTTTCAATTCGAATCGATTCGATTGTTTTGGATTTGATTATTTTCTATTCAATTCGGTTTGATTATTTTCGACACGATTTGATTATATTCGATTCGATTCGATTCAATTATTTTCGATTCCTTTTGTTTCGATAATATTCAATTCGATTCAATTCGATTATTTTCAATTCGATTCGTTTAGATTATTTTTGATTTGATTCAATTCGATTCTATTCGAATCGTTTTGATTCGAATTGATTATTTTCTATTCGAATAGTTTCTTTTCTTTTCGGTTCAATTCTTTTCATTTGAATTCGATATTTTCAATTTGAATTGACTCGATGCTTTTCGATTCGATTATATTAGATTTGATTGGATTAATTTCGAATCGCTTCTTTTTTATTTGATTCGATTCTTTTCGATTCGATTCGTTTCGATTATTTTTGATTCATTTCAATTCTATTTGATTATTTTCGTTTTGATTCGATTCGATTATTTTCGATTCCTTTCGTTTCAAATCGATTCGATTATTTTCGATTCAATTTGATTCTTTTCGTTCGATTATTTTCGATTCGAATCGATTTGCTTCTTTTTGATTCCATTATTTTCGATTCGATTCAATTTATTTTCAATTCGATTCGATATCATTCGATTGTTTTCCATTCGATTCTATTCGATTATTTTCGATTCAATTCGGTTCAATTCGATTCGATTCGATTATTTTCGATTCAATTCGATTCGATACGATTATTTTCAATTTGATTCGATTATTTTTGATTCGATTCGATTCATTATGATTTGATTCGATTATTGTAGATTCGGTTTGATTATTTTCGAATCGATTCGATTATTTTCGATTCAATTTGATTAGATACGAATCGATTATTCTCGATTCGATTCCATTCAATTCGATTATTTTCAATTCTATTCGGTTAAATTATTTTTCATTCGATTAGATTTGATTCGATTATTTTCGATTTGACTTGATTCTTTTTATTCGATTAGACTGTTTTCAATTCCATTGTTTTTTATTGTTTTTCATTCGATTGATTCGATTGGATTATTTTCGATTCGATTCAATCGATTCGATTTGATTTTTTTCTACTTGATTCGATTCAATTTAATTATTTTTGATTGGATTCGATTTGATTATAATGAATTCTTTTCGATTAGATTTGATTACTTTTGATTCGATTCGATTTGATTATTTTTTATTCGATTCTATTTTTTCAATTCTATTATTTTCGATTTGATTCGATTTGATTCGATGATTATCGATTCGATTCGATTGTTTTTGATTCGATTCTATTCGATTTGTCTCGATTTTTTCTATTCGTATCACCTCGATTATTTTCGATTCGATTATTTTAGATTCAATTCGATTATTTTCGATTCGATTCGATTATTTTTATTCAATACGATTCTATTCATTCGATTCGATTCTTTTCGATTCAATTCAATTAATTTCTATTTGATTCGATTATTTTCGATTCGATTCGAATCGATTCAATTCTTTTCGATTCGATTCTTTTCGATTGGATTTGATTATTTTCGATTCGATTTGACTCGGTTATTTTCAATTGGATTCGGTTTGTTTCGATTTCATTTGATTATTTTCGTTTCGATTCATTCGTATCGATTCGAATATTTTTGATTCGATTCGAATATTGTCGATTCGAATAGAGTCAATTCTTTTCAATTCGATTATATAATTTTTGATTCGATTAATTTCGATTCTATTCTTTTCGTTTCGATTCAATTATTTTCGATTCGATTCGTTTTGATTATTTTCGATTCGATTCGATTATTTTCGTTTCGAATCGATTTGATTATTTTCGTTTCAACTCGATTCGAAGCAATTCGATTGTTTTCGATTCGATTTGATTCTTTTTGATTCGATTCAATTATTTTTTATTCGATTCAATTTGATTCGATTGGATTATTTTCAATTCGATTCGATTATTTTGATTCGATTCTATTCAATTATATTCGATTTGATTCAATTCGATTTTATTCTTTTCTATACTTATTGCCTCAATTCTTTTCGATTCGATTTTTTTAGATTTGATTCAATTATTTTCCATTCAATTCGATTATTTTCTATTCTATTCGATTCTTTTCGATTCAATTTCTTTTCTATTCAATTCGATTATTTTCGATTCTATTCCTTTCCATTATTTTCGATTCGATTCAATGTGAATCAATTATTTTTGAATCGATTCGTTTCAATTCTATTCGATTCAATTTGATTCGATTCGATTATTTCCGATTTGATTCAATTAATTTCGATTCGATTTGATTATTTTCGATTCAATTCGATTCAATTCGATTATTTTGGATTTGATTCGATTGGATTCGATTCGTTAATTTTCGATTCAATTCGATTCTTTTCGATTCGACTCTTCGATTTGATTCGATTCTTTTCGATTCGATTATATTTGATTCAATTTGATTGGTTTATATTCGATTCGTTTCGATTGGAATCGATTATTTTCTATTTGATTCGATTCTCTTTGATTCGATTCTTTTCGATTTGATTCGATTCCGTTCGATTCGATTATATTCGATTCAATTCGATTGGATTATATTCGATTCGATTGGAATCGATTATTTTCTATTTGATTTGATTCTTTTCAATTCGATTCTTTTCGATTTGATTGGATTCTTTTCGATTAGATTATATTCGATTCAATTCGTTTGGTGTATATTCGATTCGATTTGATTGGAATCGATTATTTTCTATTTTATTCGATGCAATTTGATTCTTTTCGATTCAATTCGATTCTTTTCGATTCGACTCAATTTTTTTATTCGATTCGATTCTTTTCGATTTCATATGATTCTTTTTATTCGATTCTATTCTTTTCGATTCTATTCGATTCGATTATTTTCGATTCAATTCATTCGAATAATTGAATCGAATCAAATCGAATCGAAAAGATATGATTTGAATTGAATAGAAAAGAATCGAATCGAAATGAATCGAATCGAATCGAAAAGAATTGAATCGAATCGAATCAAGTCGAAAAGAATCGAATCGAATCGAATCAAAAAGAATCAAAGCAAATCGATAAAAATCGAATTGAATTGAATCGAACAAAATTGCATCAAAAGACATCGAAAAGAAGCGAATCGAAAAGAATCAAATCGAATTGAAGAGAATCGAATCGAATTGAATCAAATCGAAAAGAATCGAATCAAATCAAAAAGAATAAAAACGAAATGAAAAAGATTTGATTCTATTCGATTAATTTCGATTCGATTTAATTATTTTGGATCAATTCGATTTTCAATCAAAACGATTCGATTCTTTTCGATTCGATTATTTTACATTTGATTCGATTATTTTCGTTTCGATTTGATTATTTTCGATTCAATTTGATTAGATTATTTTAGATTCAATTCGATTCGGTTCGATATTTTCGATTCAAATCGACTCGATTCTTTTAAATTCGAGTATATAAGATTCCATTCGATTAATTTTGATTCGATTCTTTTTGATTCAACTCAATTCTTTTCAATGAGTTTCGATTATTTTCAAATCGATTCGATTCGATTATTTTCGATTCGATTCGATTTGATTCAATTCGATTACTTTCTATTCGATTGATTATTTTATATTCAATTCAATACAATTTGATTATATTTTATTCGATTCGATTGGATTTGATTCGATTATTTTCGATTCGATCTGATAATTTTTGAATCTATTCGATTCTTTTCGATTAGATTATTTTCGATTCGATTCTATCTTTTAGATTCTATTATTTTCGATTCGATTCAATTATGTTAGGTTCGATTCGTTTATTTCCATGCGATTTGATTCGATTCGATTCTTTTTGATTCGATTCTATTCTTTTCGATTCGATTTGATTATTTTCGATTCTATTCAATGTGAATTGATTATTTTCTAATCAATTTATTTCAATTCAATTCGATTCGA
Source organism: Chrysocyon brachyurus (assembly GCA_028533335.1). NCBI lineage: Eukaryota > Metazoa > Chordata > Mammalia > Carnivora > Canidae > Chrysocyon > Chrysocyon brachyurus. Next base: position 25,667,131 of record CM052494.1, on the reverse strand, counting down.
TTCAAATCGATTCCATTATTTTCTATTCGATTTGATAATTTTCGATTCGATTCGATTTGATTTGATTCAATTATTTTCAATTAGATTCTATTTGATTATTTTCATTTCAATTCGATTCAACTCGATCCGATTATAATGAATTCTTTTCGTTTCGATTTGAATACTTTTAATTCGATTCGATTCAATTATTTTGGATTCGATTCTATTTTTTCAATTCGATTATTTTGGATTCGATTTTATTTGATTCGATTATTTTTGATTCGATTCGATTCAATTATATTCGATTTGATTCTATTCAATTCGATTCGATCTTTTCTATTCGTATCGCCTTGATTCTTTTCGATTCGATTATTTTAGATTCGATTCAATTATTTTCAATTCAATCGATTACTTTCGACTCTATTCGATTCTTTTCGATTCAATTCGACTCGATTATATTCGATTCTGTTCCTTTCCATTATTTTCAATTCGATTAGATGTGAATCGGTTATTTTTGAATCGATTCATTTCTATTCGATTTGATTCAATTCGATTTGATTTGATTATTTTCCATTTGATTCGATTCAATTCGATTACTTTTATTTGATTCGATTGGATTCGATTCGTTTATTTTCGATTCGATTCTTTTCAATTCGATTCTTTTCGATTTGATTAGATCCTTTTCAATTCGATTATATTCGATTCAATACGATTGGCTTATATTCGATTCTATTCGATTGGAATAGATATTTTTCTATTTGATTCGATGCGATTTGAGTCTTTTCAATTCGATTCGATTCTTTTCTATTCGATTCGATTCATTCGATTTGAATCGAATCAAAAAGAATCGAATCGGGATCCCTGGGTGGTGCAGCGGTTTGGCACCTGCCTTTGGCCCAGGGCGCGATCCTGGAGACCCGGGATCGAATCCCACGTCGGGCTCCTGGTGCATGGAGCCTGCTTCTCCCTCTGCCTGTGTCTCTGCCTCTCTCTCTATCTCTCTCTCGCTGAGTGCCTATCTTAAATAAATAAAAAAATAAAAAAAAGAAAAAAAAGAAAAGAATCGAATCTCATTGAATCGAATCGAATCAAATCAGGTTCGAAAATAATTGAATCGAAAGGAATCAAAAAGAATCAAAACGAATTGAAAAAAATCAAATATAATCAAATAGAATCGAAAAGAATCGAATCGATTCGAAAAGAATCGAATCAAATCGATAAAAATCGAATCGAATTGAATCGCATCGAACAGAATCGAATCGAATGACATCAAAAAGAAGCGAATCAAAAAGAATCAAATCAAATTGAAAATAATTGAATCAAATTGGATCAAATCGAAAAGTATCGAATCAAATCAAAAAGAATCGAAAGGAATTGAAAAAGATTCGATTCGATTAGATTCTTTTTGATTTGATTCGATTCTTCTCAATTCGATTCAATTTTCAATTCGAATTGATTCGATTCTTTTCGATTCGATTAGATTATTTTCAATTCGATTCGATTATTTTTGATCGATTTGATTCGATTTTCGATTTGATTCTATGCGAATCAATTATTTTTGATTCACTTCGATGAATCGATTCGATTATTATCGATTCTATTTGATTCGAATCTTTCTTTTTTTATTTTTATTTATTAATGATAGTCACAGAGAGAGAGAGAGAGGCAGCAACATAGGCAGAGGGAAAAGCAGACTCCATGCACCGGGGCCCAACGTGGGACTCGACCCTGGGTCTCCAGGATCGCACCCTGGGCCAAAGGCAGGCGCTAAACCGCTGCGCCACCCAGGGATCCGACTCGATTCTTTTCCATTCGATTATTTTCAATTCAATTCGATTGCATTTGATTCGATTATTTTCAATTCAATTCGATTCGATTATTTTTGATTTGATTTGATTCTTTTCTATTCAATTCTATTATTTAGGATTTGAATAGATTTGATTGTTTTCGATTCGATTATTTTAGATTCGATTTGATTATTTTCGATTCAATACAATTCGATTATTTTTTATTCGATTTGATTAGATGAGAATCGATTATTTTCGATTCGATTTGATTCGATTATTTTTGATTCTACTCTATTCTTTTCGATTCAATTATTTTCAATTCGAATCGATTCGATTAGTTTTGATTGGCTTATTTTCGATTCGATTCAATTATTTTCACTTCGATTTGATTATTTTTGATTCAATTCGATTGAATTATTTTCTATTCGATTCGATGCAAAACGATTATTTTCGATTCAATTCGATTTGATGCGATTATTTTCGATTCGATTCGATAAATTTCGATTCAATTTGATTATTTTTTATTCAATTTAATTAAATTTGATTATTTTCGATTCGTTTTGATTGGATTCGATTCGATTATTTCCGATTCGATTCGTTTCGTATCGATTTGAATCGTTTTGTTTCAATTCGATTATTTTCGATTTGAAACGATTCTTTTCTATTCGATTCTTTTCGATTCGGATCTGTATTTTCGATTCGAATCGACTCAATTCTTTTAGATTCGAGTATATAAGATTCGATTCGATTAATTTCGATTCGATTCTTTTTGATTCGATTCGATTCTTTTCAATGAGTTTCGATTATTTTCGAATCGATTCAATTCGATTATATTCGATTCGATTCGATTCAATTCAATTACTTTCGATTTGATCGATTATTTTTGATTCAATTCGATTAAATTTGATTATTTTGGATTCGATTCGATTGGATTAGATTCGAATATTTTCTATTCGATTTGATTATTTTTGAATCGATTCGATTCTTTTCAATTAGATTATTTTCTATTTGATTCGATTATTTTGATTCAATTTTTTTCAATTCGATTCGACTATTTTTGATTAGATTCGATTATTTTCGATGCGATTTGATTTGATTCAATTCGATTATTCTCTATTTGTTTCTTTTTGATTCAATTCGATTCTTTTCAATTAGATTTGATTATATTCGATGAGATTATTTTCGATTCGATTCATTTCAATTATTTTTAATTCGAATCAATTATTTTCGATTCGATTCTTTTCTATTTGTATCGCATCGATGCTTTTTGATTAGATTATTTTATATATGATTCGATTATTTTCTATTCGATTTGATTCAATTTGATTATTTTCGTTTCGATTCTTTTGGATTCGATTGGATTCGATTATTTTCGATTCAATTCGATTGGATTATTTTCGATTCGATTCGATGCGAAACGATTATTTTCGATTCAATTCGATTTGATGCGATTATTTCGATTCGATTTGATTATTTTTGATTCGATTCGATTTGATTCGATTCGATTAATTTCAATTCGATTCGATTATTTGATTCAATTCAATTCAATTTATTTTCTATTCGATTTGATTGCATTCGATTCGATTACTTTCAATTCGATCAATTATTGATTCAATTCGATTAAATTTGATTATTTTCGATTCGATTTGATTGGATTGGATTAGATTATTTTCTATTCGATCGGATTATTCTTTATTCGATTTGATTCTTTTCGATTTGATTAGATTATTTTCTATTCGATTCGATTCGATTATTTTCTATTCAATCCGATTCGATTATTTTCTATTCAATACGATCACTATCGATTACATTATTTTCGATTCGATAAGATTACTGTCGATTCGATTCGATTCGATTCTTTTCGATTCGATTATTTTGGAGTCGATTCGATTATTTTCGATTCGATTCGATTCAATTATTTTCGATTCGATTTGATTCGATTATTTTCGATTCGATTCGTTTCATATCGATTCAAATTGTTTAATTCAATTCTATTATTTTCATTTTGAATCGATTCTTTTCTCTTCGATTTGATTCTTTTCGATTCGGTTTGATATTTTTTATTCGAATCGACTCGATTCTTTTAGATTCGAGTATATAAGATTCAATTAGATTAATTCCTATTCGATTCTTTTTGATTCGATTCGATTCTTTCAATGAGTATCGAGTATTTTCAAATCGATTCGATTCGATTTGATTATTTTTGAATCGATTAGATTTGATTTGATTACTTTCTATTCGATCGAGTATTTTTGATTCATTTCGTTTAAATTTGATTATTTTTGATTCGATTCGATTGGATTTGTTTCGATTATTTTCGATTAGATTAATTATTTTTGAATCGATTCGATTCTTTTTGATTAGATTATTTTCGACTCGATTCTTTTTGATTAGATTCTTTTCGTTTCGATTCGATTATTTTAGATTCGATTCGATTATTTTTGATGCGATTTGATTCGATTCGATTCGATTATTTTCGATTTGTACTTTTCAATTCGATTTGATTCTTTTCGATTAGATTCGATTATTTTCGATTCGATTCATTTCAATTATTTTTGATTGGATTCATTTCAATTATTTTCGATTCAATTCGATTCAATTTTTTTCAATTCGATTATTTTCAATTCGATTTGATTTTATTCGATTATTTTCCATTCCATTCGATTCAATTATTTTCGATTCAATTCAGTTCGATTCGACTCGATTATTTTCATTTCAATTCAATTAGATTCGGCACGATTATTTTCGATTCAATTCGTTTATTTTCGATTTCATTCGATTCTATTCGATTCGATACGAATCGATTTATTTCGATTCGATTCGATTATTTTCGTCTTGATTTGATTCAACTCGATTATTTTCTATTCGATTCGATTCGATTCTTTTCAATTCAATTCGAATGGTTTCGATTCGATTAGATTTTTTTGATTTGATTCAATTATTGTAGATTCGATTTGATTCTTTTCGATTCGATTTGATTATTTTCAATTCGAGTAGATTCGCTTCTTTTCGATTCCATTATTTTTTATTAGATTAGATTATTTTCTATTCGTTCAATAATTATGGATTTGATTCGATTCGATTATTTTCGATTTGATTCATTGATTTTCGATTAGATTCAATTCGATTAGATTCGATTATTTACAATTCGATTTGATTTGTTTTGATTATTTTCGATTCTATTCGATTTGATTATTTTTGATTCAATTCGGTTCGATATGATTCAATTATTTTAGATACAATTTAATTCAATTCGATTATTTTCGATTTGGTTCACTTATTTTCGATTTGATTCGATTATTTTCAATTCTATTATTGTTGAATCGATTTGATTTGAATCGATTTGATTCGATGCCATTCTATTATTTTCCATTCGATTCGATTCGATTATTTCCCATTCTTTTCGATTCAAATCGATTAGATTTTTTTCATTTCAATTCTTTTCGATTTGATTCAATTACTTTCGATTCGATCGAGTCATTTCTATTCGATTCGACTATTTTTGATTCGATTCCATTCCTTTCTATTCAATTTGGTTGATTCTTTTCAATTCGATTCAATTCCATTTGATTCGATTCTTTTCGATTCAATGCAATTTGATTCGATTATTTTTGATTCGATTCAATTCGATTATTTTCGTTTCAATTCCATTCGATTCGATTCATTTATTTTCGATTTAATTCTATTCGATTCGATTCCATTATCTTCTATTCGATTTCTTTTTGATTCGATTTAATTATTTTCAATTCGATTCGATTCCCTTCTTTCGATTCGCTTCTTTTCGATTCGATTCGATTCCATTCTATTTGATTATTTTCGATTCAATTCGATTTGTTCTTTTCAATTTGAATCGATTCCATTCGATATGATTATTTGCGATTCAATTCGATTCGATTCGCTTATATTCAATTCGATTCGATTCGATTATTTTCATTTCAATTCGAATCGATTGGATTATATTTGATTCGATTCGATTCGATGGTTTTCTATTCTATTTGATTCGATTCGATTCCATTATTTTCTATTCAATTCGATTCAATTCCTTTCGATTCAATTCCATTCCATTCCATTCGATTATTTTTGATTCGATTTGAATGGATTCGATTCGATTCTATTATAATCGATTTGATTCATTTCGATATGATTATTTTCTATTCAATTCGATTCGAATATTTTCCATTTGATTCGATTATTTTCTATTAGATTCGTTTATTTCTATTTGATTCTATTAATTTCGATATGAATCGATTAGATTCTTTTCGATTTGATTCTTTTCGATTCAGTTCAATTATTTTTTATTAGATTCGATTATTTTCGATTCATTACAATTTGTTTATTTTCGATTCGATGTGAATCGATTATTTTCTATTCAATTATGTTGGATTCGATTCAATTATTTTCGATTCGATTCGATTCTTTTCGATTTGATTTGATTCTTCGATTCGATTCTTTTCGATTAGATTCTTTTTGATTCAATGGAGTCTTTTCGATTCAATTCAATTATTTTGATTAGATTATTTTCGATTCTATTCTATTCCATTCAATTCGACTCAATTATTTTCTATTCAATTCGATTTTATTCTTTTCGATTTTATTCGACTCCATTCAATTCAATTATTTTCGATTCAATTCGATTCGATTCGATTCGATTATTTTCGATTCAATTCAATTCGATACGATTGGAACATTTTCGATTCGGTTCGATTATTTTTTATTTGATTCGATTAATTTCAATTCGATTCAATTTGATTAGATTCGATTATTTTCGATTCGATTCCGTCGATTATTTTCGATTTAATTTGGTTCAATTCGATTAGATTATTTTCGATACAATTCGATTCGATTTGATCATTTTCGACTTGGTTCGGTTATTTTAGAATTGATTCGATACGATTATTTTCGATTCGATTATAGTCGAATCGATTTGATTTGATTCGATTCGATTAGATTCCATTGAATTATTTCCTTTTGATTCGATTAGTTTAGTTTATTATCGAATCTTTTCTATTCGATTCGATTATTTTCGATTCAATTCGGTTCGATTTTTTTCGATTCGATTCTTTTTGATTCAATTTGATTATTTTCGATTCAAATACGTTCGATTTTTTCGATTCAATTATTATCGATTCGATTCGATTATTTTCGATTCGATGGAGTCTTTTCATTTCGACTCAATTAGTTTCAATTCGATTATTTTCGATTCTATTCTATTCGATTCGATTCCATTATTTTTTATTCAATTCGATTCGATTCTTTTTTATTCTTCAATTCCATTCCATCTGATTCGATTATTTTCTTTTTTTAAATTTTTATTTATTTATTCATGATATTCACAGAGAGAGAGAGAGAGGCAGAGACACAGGCAGAGGGAGAAGCAGGCTCCATGCAGGGAGCCCGATGTGGGACTGAATCCCGGATCTCCAGGATCACACCCTGGGCAAAAGGCAGGCGCTAAACCGCTGCGCCACCCAGGGATCCCAGATTCAATTATTTTCTATTTGATTCGAGTCTATTCGATTATTTAATTTGGATTCGATTCTTTTCGATTCAATTCGATTCTTTTCGATTCAATTTGATTCTTTTCAATTTGAATCGATTCGATTCTTTTCGATTCGATTATTTTAGATTCAATTCGATTATTTTCTATTATATTCGATTATTTTCGATTCAATACAATTCGTTTATTTTTATTCAATTCATTGTGAATCAATTATTTTCAACTCGAACGACTGGATTCGATTCGAATCGATTGGATTCAATCTGATTATTTTCCATTGATTCAAATCTTTTCGTTTCGAATCTTTGATTTGATTCGATTATTTTCTATTAGAATCGATTCGATTCTTTTCGATTCGATTCTTTTCGATTCGATTCCATTATTTTTGACTTGATTGAGGCTTTTCCATTTGATTCGATTTTCTCGATTCAATTAGTTTCGATTCCATTCTATTCCATTTGATTCGATTCAATTATACTCTATTCAATTTGTTTCGATTGTTTTCGATTCGATTCGATTCCATTTGATCGAATCGAATAGAAATTAATTGAATCAAATTGAATGGAAACGACTCGAATTGAAAATAATTGAATCGAAATGAATTGATTCGAAAATAATAGTATTGAAACTAATCGAATTGAATTGAAACGAATTGAATCAAATCGAATCGAAAAAATCTAATCGAAATTGAATTAAAAAGAATCGAAAAAATCAAATCGAATCGAAAAGAATCGAATCGAAGAGAATCGAAACAAACGAATCGAATACTATTGAATCAAAATGAAAACAATCGAAACTAATCTAATCGAAAAAAATGAATTGAATCGAATCGAATCAAAAAAGATCGAATTGAATCGAATCGAATTAAAAAGAATCGAATCGAAATGAATCGAATCAAATTGAATTGAAAGGATCGAGAGAAATAAAGTAAAGAAGAATCGAATCAAAAAAATCAAATCGAATCGAATTGAATCGAAAAAATCGAATCAAAACGAATCACGTCGAAATGAGAATTGAAAAAAATCTAATCGAGTCAAAATATCGAATCGAAACAGAGTCAAATCGAATCAAAAAGAATTGAATTGAAAAGAAAAGAATCGAATCGAATCGAAACAGATCGAATCGAATCGAATCAAAAAGAATCGATTCGAAATGAATCAAATTAGATTGAATCGAAAAGAAATGAATCAATAAGAATCGAATCGAATCAAAAGAATCGAACCGAATCAAATAGAAAAGAATCGCGTAAAATCTAAAAGATTCAAATTGAATAGAATCGAATCAAAAATAATCAAATCGAAACGAATCAAATCGAATCGAAAAGAATCCAATCGAAAAGAATTGAAACGAATAGAATCAATTCGAATCGCAAAGAATCAAATATAATCGAATCGAAAAGAATGGAAGAGATTCGAAAGGAATCCAATCAAATCGAAACAAAAATAGAATCTTCTAGATCGAAAAGAATCGAATAAAATCGAAAAAAGTTTATTTGAATTGAATCGAACCGAATAGAATCGAATCCCATCGAAAAGAATCGAATCAAAAGAATTAAATCGAATCGATTTGAATCGAAAAGAATCGAATCGAATCAAATCGAAAAGAATCAAATTGAAAAGAATCGAAACAAATCGAATCAAAAATAATCAAACTGAATTGAAAAAACTCAAATCAAAAAGAATCGAATAGAATCAAATTGAAAAGACTGAAATCAAATCGAAGGGGTCGATCGAAAAGAATCGAATTGATTAAAAAAAAACGAATCAAATCGAATCTAATTGATTCAAAAAGAATAGAATCGAAAAGAATTGAATCGAAAAGAATCGAAACGGCGAATCAAAAAGAATCAAATCGAAAGGAATCGAATCGAATAGAATCGAATCGAAAATAATCGAAATGAATCGAATTGAATAAAAACGAATCGAACTGAAAATAATCGAATTGGGGATCCCTGGGTGGGGCAGCTGTTTTGCACCTGCCTTTGGCCCAGGGCGCGATCCTGGAGACCCGGGATCGAATCCCACATCGGGCTCCCAGTGCATGGAGCCTGCTTCTCCCTCTGCCTGTGTCTCTGCCTTTCTCTCTCTCACTGTGTGCCTGTCATTAAGTAAAATAAAATAAAAAAAATTTAGAAAATAACCGAATCGAATTGAATCGAAAATAATCTAATCGAATCTAATCTAAACGAATCGAATCGAAAATAATCAAGTCGAATCGAATTGAAACAAATCACCCGAAAATAATGGAATCAAATCGAGTCAAAATTAAATCGAAAAGAATCGAATTGAAAGAATCTTCTGTTATAGATTCCAATCAAATTGAATCGAACCGAATCGAATCGAAAAGAACAAATAAAATCAAATAGATTCAGAAAGAAAGGAATTCAAATCGACAAGATTCGAATCGAAAAGTATCGAATCGAATTGAATCAAATAGAAAAGAATCGAAACGAATCAAAAAGAATCGAATCGTATCGAATAGAATTGAAAAAAATAGAATCGAAACGAATGGAATCGAAAGAATTGAATTGAAAAGAATCAAATCGAAAAGAATCGAATCGAATTGAAACAAAAAGAATCCAATCGTATTGATCGAAAAGAATCGAAGCGAATCGAAAAAAAATTGATTTGAATCGCATCGAATTGAAATGAATCGAACCGAATAAAATCAAATCCAATCAAAAAGAATCGAACAGAATCGAATCAAAAAGAATCGAATGAAATCAATTCGAACCGAAAAGAATCAAATCGAATCCCATTGAAAAGAATCGAATCGAAAAGAATCAAAAGAAATCGAATCAAAAAGAATCGAATCGAATCAAAAAAATCAAATTGAATCGAGAAGAACAGAATCAAATCGAAAAGAATCGAATCGAATCGATTCGAAAAGAAACGAATTGAAAAGAATCTACTCAAATAGATTCAAATTGTATCGAATCGAATCGAATCGAAAAGAACAAAACAAATAAAATAAAAAAGAATCGAATCGAATAAAAAAATCGAATTGAATTGAAAAGAACAGAATCGAAACGAAAAGAATAGAATCAAATCAAAACAAAAAGAATCAAATTGAAAAGAATCTAATCAAATGGATTCAAATTGAATCGAATCGAAACGTAAAGAATTGAATCAAATCAAATCGAATTAAAAAGAGTCGAATCGAAAATAATTGAATCGAAATGAATTGAATTGAATGGATTTGAATTGAATCAAATCGAATGAAAGAATCGAATAGATCAAAAAGACTTGAATCTATTCGAAAAGAATCAAATTGAATTGAAAAGAATCGAATCAAAAAAATCAAATCGAATCGAAAAGAATCAAATGGAAAAGGATTGAATCGACGAATAGAAAAGAATAGAATCGAATGGAATCAAATCAAAAGCAATAGAATCGAATCAAAAGAATCGAATCAAAACGAATCGAATCCAAATGAATCGAAACGATAAGACTCGATCGAAAAGAATCAAATCAATTTGAAAAAAACGAATCGAATTGGATCGAATCGAAAAAATCGAATCAAATTGAAAAGAATCGAATCGAATCAAAAAGAATCAAATCAAATCGAATCGAATTTAATCGAAAAGAATTTAATTGAATCAAGTAGAATGGAATCGAAAAGAATCAAATCAAATTGAAAAATGGAATTGAATTGAATCGAAAAGAATTGAATCAATAAGAATCGAATCGAATCGAAAAGAATCGAACCGAATCAAATAGAAAAGAATCGAATCGAATAAAAAATATTCGAATCGAATCGAATAAAAAAATCAAATCGAAACAAATCAAATCGAATTGAAAGATTCGAATCGAAAAGAATCCACTCGAAAAGAATTGAAACGAATAGAATCAAGTCAAATCGAAAAAAAGCGAATGTAATCGAATCGAAAAGAATTGAATTGAAGAGAACTGAAAAGAATCGAATTGAATCGAAACAAAATGAATCGAATCGTATTGATTGAAAAGAATCGAATAGAATCGAAAAAATTGATTTGATCAAATCGAATTGAAGTGAATAAAAACGAATGGAATCAAATCCAATCGAAATGAATCTAATGAAAAAGAATCGAATCGAATCAATTCGAACCGAAAAAAATCGAATCCAATCCAATCAAAAGAATCGAATCAAATCGAATCAATTCGAACTGAATCGAACCAAAAAATCGAATTGAATTGAATGAATCGAACCGAATGGAATCGAATCCAAATGAAAAGAATCGAATCGAAAAGAATCGAATCGATTCGAATCAAAAAGAATTGGATCGAATCAAATCTAAAAGAATCAAATTGAATCAAAAAAATCGAATTGTATTGTAAAGAATAGAATAGAATTGAAAAGAATCAAATCGAACCGATTCGAAAAGAAGTGAATCGAATGAAATCGAAAAGAATCGAATTGAAAAGAATCAAATCGAATAGATTCAAATCGAATCAAATTGAATCGAAAGAATCGTATCGAATCGAAGGAAATTCAATCGAATCGGAAAGAATCGAATCGAAATGAAAAGAATCGAATAAAAAAGAATCGAATAGAACTGAATCAAATCGAACAGAAAAGAATCGAATCAAATTGAAAAGAATCGATTGGAATAGAAAAGAATCAAATCATATCGAATCAAATCTAAAAGAATAGAATCAAATCGAAAACATTCAAATCCAAAATAATCGAAATGAACAGTCGAATTGGAAAGAAACAAATCAATTAGAGTGAGGTGAGGCTCAGGTCTGGAAGAGTAACCAGGTCCCAATAATGCCCAGGTGAGGACCAGAGTCACCAGATCTGGGTGAGGCCCAGATAGGATCAGAGTCACCAGTTCCAGGGGAGGCCAAGAAGGAGT